>BSXT01000546.1:0-46636 GCA_030267785.1 Phytophthora fragariaefolia | reverse complement strand
AGTCAGCATGCATTTTATTAGGAGTCACTATGCTAGATAGTGAGTTGCATATGTTTGCACCGTACGACCTTGCCGTACTTAAGGCAATTAATAAAATCAGTTTGGAAAAAGACACGTAGCGTCTAGTTGCCTTGGCGTTAAGGCTTTAGACTCTAGGAGTCCGTAGATAGGGATCGTACGGACTCGTACTCAGACTCGGTGAGTCTACGTCTTCCTCTAACGCACGCTACGTCAGCCCCGCTGCATAAGTACTAATAGTGTGCCCGCCACTAATCCGAGTGTTTAAAACACTCCCCGCAATACTGACTACTCAGAGTACTCAGCCGGCTTTGTATTAGGACCGACTGAGCCCTCTGAGTACCTGTCACTCAAACGCGGTAAATGTCAATCTTGTCCGTCCGGGCCAATCAGGAGATCCGATGGCATTTCACCCGAAGGTTCAACACCGCTAGACCTCAGCGCGGAGCTATCCGCGCCCGGTCGAATCCCAACACCACACACCACAACTATGCTCGTCACGAGGACAGCCTGTTTGATCCAAACGATGAGCTATACTTGGAGGTTGCAGTGAAGCATAAAGGTCAGCAGTATTGCTTCATTGCAGCGATCATTAGCGACAATCCAGTGGTACGTCTAGCAGAGAGGCTACCTCATGATAACGCCCAATTACTGCCAGAAACGATAGACATTTTCCGAGGGCGGAAAGAAACAAACAAAAGACTACCATGGAATATTTATTCGAACTACTTTGAGCGCTGGATGGAAACGCTATTGGACGCTCTGTCAGCTCGTGGGGTCGAGCATGCAGTGATAGTACTTGATAATGCGAAGTACCACAAGCAATTACCAAAAGGCACTCCCACCGGAAAAACAAGAAAGAGCGAGATGCAAGCCAAATGCAGAGAGTATGGTATAGCATACAACGCAAAGGAGTTGAAGTCAGTTTTAAAGGGTAGGCTGAAGCCTTATATCCAGTAGCACGTCAAATCTGTCGTAATGACCATGGCGGAGGACAAGGGACATAAGGTCTTGTTCAAGCCGCCGCACCACTCAGATTTGGAACCTATCGAGACAGTTTGGGCAGTAGTAAAAGGTGAGATTGGTATGGTTTGACCCAAGCAAGGCAAGCTATTATAAGCTCCCACCCCACCCTTGCGGTACTTGATTGATTGGTTGATTCCGCTGATTCGTGTTGATGGAGGCGTTAAACTCATGGGCGGGTCGTCATCTCGATCGACATCGTCGGCGGTGGGAAACGAAGGACTTAGTGGCTCACTGCCACTTTCTAGCAGAGATACATTACCACCAGCGTCAGTATCGGCAGCGACTCCAATCCGGTTCGACTCCCCCTATTAAACACTTGAAGTATTTGCTTAATTTTTGTTATTTAGAGAATGTGTCGATACTTCTGCTTGCTCTTTCCGCTCCGGCGTTATCAAGAGCACTATCAACTGGGTGCTTTAGCGGCTAAAGTTTAGCCAGCGACGTGGAGGACAACTTGTGGGGTGCATGCTTGCGTGGGATTGTACGCAACAGATTTCTCTTTCAGCAGCAATAAAGGACTTTAACAAATCGCTGCTATGGAAGAATATCATCACTTATCGGACCGTACTTAGGAAGGCTACTACAAAATCCTAGGTTAATTGTGCAAATCATCGGACCGCATATCAAGTATAGTATTTCAAGTCAAAAGGCGATATACAGAGCTTTGATTGGTCCTAACTTTGGGACGGATGTCACGAGCGGGAGCAGCGAGCCCCTGCTTGCGGTTTGACAGTCCGTGTGCGTAGCACGCGGCTGTAAACCCAGCACCGAGCAGTGCTCTGGGAGGCAAGCGGAGGCGACGCGTGCGAGCCGCAGCGGGCTTAGGGTTCTGTCCTTGCGAGCGCAGCGAGCCGTCAGGGTCCGGAGGACCGCGCGGAGCGCGTAGCTGGGTGACAGTATATGGGTGTCACCCCTCCTTTTGGACTGGCTACGTTTAGGGTTAGGGGGTCCGAAGGTCCGATATTTTATGGTATGGACGCTGACAACAGTGGTAATAAGCTGTTGGCTTTCACTTTTGTCCGAGTCAAGGTTTTATATACTCTACGCAGAAACTCATAAGTGTATTGTAGACGGGTGTAGCTCTCCAAAGGTTGTGGAGATGTCCTACATGTAGGAAAACGCCCACAGAAGTTTACCCCTTGCCTACCGATATAACGGCATATCGCATGGACAGCAGCAACGCATTTTGAAGAATTTAGATGGGTCTCTATCCAAATCAAGTTACACCTCACTGCATCTACAGCTAAGCCTTAGTTTTTTCCGTCGTACCGGCCTTCAGCTCCTGCAACTTCAGCAAGTACTGCCTGCGCTTCACCTGCTCTTCCTTGTACTCCTTCGTCCGGCGTTGCTTAATAGCCTCAAGCTCCTCGAATAGTACTAAGGCCACATTATCCTGCAGGTCCAGAGACCATGCCTTCCTACGCGAGTGTGTCGTGAGCTGATGCATTATGTCCTGGTTCTCTTCACGAGAAAGCCTGGCCATGACGTCGTGAAGAAACTCCCACAGGTTCAGCGGAGCCTCCTCAACATCATCACCTCCAGGTAGGTGAGCCATGTCCACAATCGTCAGGAAAAACGCACCAAGCTCCGTCTCAAGCTCTGTCGGCGCTGTCTGTTGTGGCGTCGTTGTCGATAGCAAAGGCTTCTGCGTGAAAAACTGCTGCACCAGTTCGAGGAACTCCAGAGTCTCGGCGTCTTCCGGCTCCGTCTCGAAGCCCAACTTGCGTGCGACCTCCACGTTCTGCTTGACCTGAGCGGCAGCGTTAATGCGAGAACGCAGACGACTGACGAAAGTCCAGCGCGTCGCTGACTGGAACGGTGGACCACGCACCGACGCACCAGGAGCTAAGACATCCACAGGCGGAAACACGCGGCTGCGCGCCAGGGACGACTCCAGCCCAACATAGTCATCAACTAGAGACGTCACACGCTCCTGGAACTCTGACGGGATCTCTAAGCTGTCTGGCGCATCGACGAGCACAAGGGATGTGAGCGATGGGCCATCCTCCTTCTTCGACGCACCCCTGAACTGCGCCGAGCGCTCCATCAGTACTGCATGCCCGCTGAGACTGAGCTGAGCGGCGCGCGGCAGATGTAGCGCCTGCACGAGGCCCTCCACCACCGTAGTGTGCGTGGCCAAGTCGTCGTACACCACGACGCTGCGCGGGGACCTGCCGTTGTACATGAGGAACTCAGCGACGGCGCAGCCCGTGAAGGGCGCCAAGTACTGCAGCACGGGCGAGTCGCGGTCGCTGGAGGCGACGATGGTCGTGTGCTCCAGCGCTCCGGTGACCTGGAGCGCATCGCGGATCTGGTGGATCCGCGACGCGCTCTTGCCCACGCACACGTAGACGAACTGCGGCGGCAGCTCTCGGCGCGCCTTGGCCCTGGCCACCTCGTGCGCGATGACGTCCAGCGCCACGCGCGTCTTGCCCGAGTTGCGCGGGCCCAGCACGCCGAAGCGGTGGCCGTGCGCCATGGGGTGCAGGCAGTCGACCGCCAGCAGGCCCGTCTCGAAGGGCGCGCGCAGCGGCGCGCGTGCCATGAGGCCCGGCACGCTCTGCGCCCCCCACGTGACCTTGACGCGGTCGTTGGCCGCGTGCTGCGGCTTCTGCTCAGGCTCGTGCTGCGCCTCGTCCGTCTCCGCTGTGAGCTGCACGGCGCGGCCCAGCGGGTCCACGACGGCGCCCGCGAAGGCCGCCACGCTGCCCGGGATCTCGAGCTGCTCGCGCTGCAGCTGCACGTCCATGCCCTTGGACACCGCGCGCGTCCGGCCGCTGGCGTGCAGCAGCGCGACGTGCGCCACCTTCTTCTCCAGGAACAGCACGAGGCCCGCGCACAGCGGCTGGCCGGCGGCGTCCGCCACCTCCACGACGCTGCCGATGGTGGCGTGCCGCAGCCCGGACACGCGCGCGAGCCCGTTCTGCACGCCCAAGACCACGCCGGACACCGGCAGCTCCGCCTGCACGCCCGCGAGAGGCGCGCGCGCGTCGGCGGCCGCGTCCCCGGCCTCCTCCTCCTCCGCGAGCTTCATGAAGTCCAGCATCTGCTGCGCCAGCGCCGCCTCCGAGTCGTCCGCGGCCCCGCGTCGTCCGCCGCCGGCGCGCGACGCGTGGAAGTTGCGCGGCGCCACGCGCGTACCGGAGGCGCAGTCGGCGCCAGCCACGCACGCGCGGGAGGCCGCGCGCGCGTTAGCGCGAGCCGCGCGGGACACGGCGCGACGAGCTCCGTGCATTCTTGGCTTGATACTGTGTGCGCTGATGAGCGGCGGGGAGGATCAGGTACCGGGATTTTGGTACATGGCTACGACTGCATTGCCGGCGCGGTACGAAGCCCATGGACGCACATCTTGAAGGCCAGTGGAAACGGAAGCAAGGCGAATCGCAAGACCGGCGCTGGCAAGAACAGTGTAGTGATGTCTGATCAGTTGTCAAGAGTGCCGGGATAGTGCGGAGGCAAAACCGTATTTTGCTGTGAACACGTCGCTCAACTATGATACATGCAGAAGGATGAAGCAATAGATGCCGTCATGTTGCATTGGTGATATCAAAATCGTCGATGCAACGCTACGCGAGACCAGCAAGACCGCTGGTATATCACCCTTGCCAAACTTCCTACTTTATGACCAGGGGTGATAAGCTCATCTACTACACTCCCGGTACTGGTATGGGCTTATTGCAATGTGGAAGAATCTTCCCTTGCCACCAAAAGATAAATTGCCGTCGACTCGGCGCACATGACTGCAATAGATGCGTCGATAGTAAAAGTTGCGGCCGCACCTTGGTCGTTGGTACCGGTATCCGCATCGCGACACTAGAACGCAGCAACTTCAATGACCGTTCCCGTAGCCCCACCCCAAACCCGTCTCAGCCGCCTACATAATCCGTCAAAACCACCAGCTGCGAGCCCTGCATTAGTCAATCCACAACAATGGCGGACGATGGTACATGACCCCGTGCTCCGCGTGCTTCCGCCCGCTCTCGTCGGCGCTAACCCCTCGCTCCCCCTACGCAGACGCCGTGATCCGCCGCCGCCTGCTGACGCGCACCAGCACCGTGGGCAAGTCCGGGCTCAGGAAGTGCGCGGAGACGCTGCTGGGGCTCGTGACGCTGCTGTCGGACGAGGCCGCGGACGACGCCACGTGCCGCCAGGAGCTGGACGCGCTGCTCTGGGAGCTGGAGCAGCTGCAGGCCGAGGCCGCCAAGACGCGGCTCTGGAACTTCACGTGCGCGCGCGAGCTGCAGCAGTACGCGGCGCTCAACGCCGACATCGACACGTCCATCGCGCGCGCGCAGCGCGAGATCGAGGCGCTCAAGCGCGACGTGCACGCGCAGCGCACGGTGCGCGCCTACAAGGAGGAGTACGAGTCCATCGCGCGCGTGATCAACGCGCTGCCGTCGCGCGCCGACATCTCGGCCGAGATCGAGACGGAGCGCCGCCGCCTCGCGGAGGCCACGGCCGCCGTCGAGGCCGTGGGCGCGCGCCTCGAGCTACGCACCAAGCAGTTCGCGCTGCTCATGAACACGATCCACAACCTGCAGGCCACGCTGGACGAGGACGCGCTGCTGGAGGAGGAGCAGCGCCGCCAGGAGGAGGACGACGACATGGAGGACGTCGAGCCCAAGCGGCCGGGCGACGGCGGTGCGTCCCAACTGGCTGACGCTGCGTTGTGATGGCGGACAGGAGCTGACGCCGTGAACGTGATGAACAGGCCGGTCGCCGGCGTCTCCGTGAAGTATTCTAGGTGCAGCAACGTCACAGGTGCGGCGTGCCGACTGGATAATAGCACGGATAGCTGCCATGCAGGCCGCACAGTTTATTCGCATTGCTTGTGTTTGAGGTCAGCGTTCTGCTCGAGTGCTACAGTAGTCTGCCAGGGGCGTTGACTTCTACGCGACAGGACATTACCTTCAGTGGATGCGAGCCCGGAAAGCGACTACTAAAGTGTCGGGACGGAGCCGCAGCATTACCTGTCTACGGTTTTGATCGAGTGTCTGGGCTGATGAATCACTGTCCCGAGATTATAAAGGGCACGTTGCGCACCTCTTTGACCATGCTCTTGCACCAATACAGCGGCCGCCGTCCGTGTTCTCGTTGGCCAACTTGACTTCGTACTGACCCAGGTTGTTGCTTTGGCTCGGATACATGCTGGTGCTCTCTCTGGTGAAGCCCAACCAACATTCGAGGGAGAGAAAAGTAAATGACAGCAGCGTTAAATGGCGTACCCAGCGGTGGGCATGGAAATGAGCCACACCACGTAGTATGAACTCAGGGATGCCGCGAACCATGGGGACTAGACATCCAAGACACTGACCACCCTAGGGGAGCAGCTTGGCGACACTTCATACGCAAAATGCGAAGAGTGCAGGACTGGTCCAAAGTGAACAACAACCTGTAAGGACGAGATCGTAAGTCTCGGTCCGTGACACCGCCCATTTCAACGTCCATTACGTATGCCGCCCACGGCACGTATCCGAGATGTGTAAAGCTCAAGAAGATTGAAAACTTGTCGTGCAACTTTAATTAAGAGCTCGAATATGGCATCTGTACTCGAAACACAGTCCTCTTTGACTTTTTCGCTGCAACGTTTACCGTTCAAGTCTGCTGCATATATCTTGACTATCGTTGGTGTGCGCCACACGAGGCGAACGTTCCGTTCCTGACAGAACTTTCCGTCCGGCACCCAGAGCGGTACCCCAAACACGGTACACTTCAGTCGCTGTAGCCATCGCAGAGCTCCATTAAAGAGGTTAACATGCCGGACGCGCAGCAAGACGCGTCCGCCGCTGCGCTGCAGGCGCTGGCCTCCGCGCCGGACGCCGAGCTGCAGCGCGTAATGGGCGGCGGCGCGGCGCTTCTATCGCTGCTAAACTCGCTGGACGACTTCCTCGCGCGCGGCACTGCGCTGCAGTCCCACGCGGACGCCTCGCTGGACGAGGACGCGCGGGCGGCGGCCGCGCGCGCGCTGGGCGCCGACGCGCGCGCCGTGTTCGCGCTCTTCCAGCGCGCGGCGCAGAGCGCGGCGCTGTTCGCGCCGGCCGAGGCGTGCGGGCTGCTGCACGTGACGCGCGTGGCGCCGTTCTGCCAAATCTTCGCGCCCAGCAACGAAGCGGCCGTGGGGGACATTTTGGACACACTTGTCGAAAACGGCCGCTCGTTTTCGACAACGCTGCCGGCGCTGGCGCAACTTTACGTCCAGCAACTTAGCAACTTCAACGAGGAGGCGCGCGCCCCCACGAGGGCGCGGGTGGTGCCGCTGCTGCGCCGCGGCCTGGAGCTGAGTCAGTCGCTGGCGGGCGTGACCGCCGCACCCGCCGCGGCGGCGCGCGTGCTGCTGGACGGCGCGCGCTTGGGCGCGCAGCTCGCGCGCGGCGGCGCGTCCGTGCTCGGCGGCCTCGCACGCTGCTACGAGGCGGCGCTGCCGGCGCTGCAGAGGCAGCTGCGGAGCGTCGACGACGACGCGCGGGCGCGCGAGCTGCCGATCGTGGCGGAGATCCGGCGCGCGCTGCTGCTGGTGCTGGCGCGCGCCGTGGACGCCGAGATGCGGCGGCCGGAGGGGGCCGCGGACGACCTGCTGGAGGCGCTGCACGCGCTCAGCGGCGGCAGCGAGGAGGAGGGGGCGGAGCACGGCTCGCTCCTGAGCGACCTGTGGTTCCTCTGCGAGTACAAGGACAAGGTGGCGGACTTCTTCGAGCGCCGCCAAGTGGACGCCGAGACCTTCTCGTACCTGGACATGGTGGTCGACGCGCTCCCGCGACGACGCGTGCTGCCGTCCGTGCTGGTGGACGAGTTGGCAGCGGAGACCAAGCCCAGCGCCGCGCTGTCTGCTGATGCGAAGGTGTGGAAGGCGCCCGAGAGTGTTGAAGAAAGTATGCCGCTGAGCGGCGACGGGCAGGCGGTGCTGACCCCGATGGTCAACCAGGTGAAGGACTTCTTCCCGGATCTGGGCGAGGGCTATGTCGAGCTTTGTCTGCTGAGCTCGAACCTGCAGGTGGAGGTCGTGATCAACTTCCTGCTGGAAAGCAACCCACCGCCGATGCTGATCGACGTCGCCCAGGACTTGAAGCGGTCCGACCCGGAGTTTGAGCGGCTGGAGGCGCAGATCACCGGGAAACCGGCACCTGCGCCGACGGTTCAAGAGTCCAAGAAACTTGACCCCAGTCGAGTGTGGGTGGGAAAGAAGGCGATGGAAAAGACCTACGACCCCCAAATTGCGAAGAAGGACCAGCAGTTGGTAGAGAAGATGAAGCAGCTCGTGGACATGTATGAAGAAGAGGACGAATACGGGGCTCTCACGAGCGGCAGCGGAGATGATGGCATCACGCTGGATGAGTACGAGGATGACTACAACGACGAGTTTGACGATTTCGTGCCCTTCAGCATCCGTGACGGTGGCAGCGCCGATGACCAGGATGCCATTCGTGAGCAAAATCGCCGCATGCGCTTGAAGGAGGAGAAAGAAGCGTTCTGGGAGGGCATGCGCAACCGAAACCATCTAAACACGGCTGTCGATGCAGATGAACTGGAGGAAGAAAAGGAGGAAGACGCCCAGTCTGGGGAGCAAAGGCCTTCGCGCCCGAGCTCTGGTGGAGGTTCTTCACATGGTCCTTCGGGCCCGAAACACAAATCTACTCGACGGAAAGACAAGAGACAAGATGCAGAGAAGAAGCCGGATGAACCACTAACACCGCAGCAGATACAGCGCCAGAGAGCAAGGAAAGACAAGAATAAGGCCAAGATAGCTAACCACAACCGGAAGGATCGCGCGATGAAGAAAATGGGGTGACCATGCAAAGACAACTAGCACTGGATCTCGGCACGATTAATGAAGTCAATGCCATTGAACGGAGGGCACTTTGTTTCTGGTATGAGCGGGCAAAATTCATGCGGTGATAGCTTGTATGTCTACATATGTAGCGTCTGATCAGTACGTGATTCGGCGCAGTCTCTGTGCCAGTTTAATATTGTTCCGTAAACGCCTGCGTGCTGCACGTTCAGCTTCGTGGGCATGGGTCAGGTCTGGGTTCAAATAGATGCTGGGAATCGGAAGCAGAACTTGCTGCGGAGCCAGCTCTGGTAGTGCCAAGCGCGAGATCCTTGATTTCGATGATTCGTTGGGCAGGTCTTCTTCGGACCTTGTCCGCTTCGCTTCCAGCACCTGTTCCAATCGCGTTTTCGTTGGACTACATTCAAAGAGACGATCACGGTTGCTCTGTTCATCGGCACCAAAATCGTCACTCAGGTTCGAGCCCCAGCCTTCGCTGTTGGTCTCATTATCATTTTGTCCTCTCCGCCCCGACAGAATTTCGGGTAGACGCCGATCTTTAGGAGTTGAAGGCGGCAGCAGACCGTTAGCTGAACGTGTCTTTTTTCGCATGAAAGGTGGTCGCGGGGGATCCGCGAGTGGTCCGAGTGCACCAGGCTTTTTGTTCGCGTCGAGATTCTGGCTGTCGGTATCCCCGTCCGGTGGCGTGGGGTCATCGAAGGAGCGGATTTTATCGAGCTCGGCAAATGCAGTTATCCACTGCAGCTTAACGTGGTCGTAAATGGTCATGGTTACCCGCTCGTAGAGCTTGTTAAGGAAGGAAGCGTACTCTTGGGCGCTGATATCAATCGTCCAAATGTCCGCCTAGCAAGATACAAAATGAGCATGATGAGAAATTTGATGCAACCGCACCATGAAGCAACGCACCACTTCGAAGAGGGAGCCGAAGAAAAGTACTTTCGACATGCTTTCGCCATCTATCGAGTCCCGGGCCCAGTCCTTCTCAACGATGCACCGTGCTTCACCAATTGAAAACTCACTAGGGGAGACCAAGGCTTTGTAAAACTTCATGAATACGTCGATATAGTCATGCACCGGAATGGTGTCACCACCGCGTCGGATGCCGGGGAATGTTGCCCAGAAACGCTCAATGGCCTCGAGCACGTGAGGGTCTTCCATGAGTTTCTGGCGCTTTTTCAGATTATCTTCGGTGTACAACGCGTGATTGCCCTGCTTTCGATAAGGCACTGGGTTTGGCGACAACGGGCTTACGCTGATGCCTAGTGTTTCGTATTTGAAAAGAAGTTTATGACTCTTGCCCTGGCACATGATGCTGGTCTTGACTTTGGACAGTTGCGGTACGAAGAATGGCACGCCTTCCTCGTACGGCTTCGTTAGCGGCTTGTCTTTCCGCAGCGAGCTCGCGTACGCATTCATGCCCGCCATGCCTGTCGTGGTTCTCTCGCGAATGATACGAGGCTGTTTCCAGACTGAAAGTCTCCAGTGGTGGTGCTACATGTAACTATTCCTGGCTCCAAGTCAGACCAGAACATTCTTCATTATTATATCGAGCAGATGTCTATTGGGCGGTTCAGTGAAGGTCGTCGCTCCTTCCAAATCGATTTTCTTGAGTGGCGAGTTTCAATTGGAGATGGCATTGTTCACGCATGCATTTATCCCGCTATTCGCTTGATGTGACTCGGGTACACTACGTATCTTGGTCAGTGTCATGAAGCTTCTATTCCTCGATTATGTTTTTGGCTTTGCAGAAGACATCTGTACCTGCAAGCCGGCTCTTGAGGTCCGCAAACAGTATGGTTCAGCCGCAGAATAGCGTTATCAGCCTATTCACTTATCGGTCAGCCAAAGGTTTTGCATACAAGACAAGGCAGTGAGTGCACCATGAATTGGTCGCTGTGTTCTTGGCTGCCACCGTTGTGGCTGAGACCATCAATCACGACAAAGCAAACAGAGATCGTGCTGACTGGAGTGCTATTTCCGAAAAGGCCGCCGTCCGCTTGAAGCTTGATTTTTGCATCGGTACTGGGTGCCAGTCGTACCCGCCGAGGGCTACGAAGTTCTGGCTGCGAAATTATAGGCTCACTCAGCATTGCGCAACAACGTGCAATCCATCATGTACATATGTATGTATGCGTGGTATTTCCCAAAAGCCCAAACCAAGGCCACCGTCACGACTGGAAAACTCCAGCTGCCCATACCCCAGATCCTACTACGAAGAACTACGTGACGTAGGACAGAAAAACATCAATCCTAGCGCCACATACACTGACAGCAAACAGGTCGACATAATATCCCTGAAACGGGAGCATAAGTTGGGGATGGCCTTCAGATTTGGAGGAAACCTCGTGTTCAAGAAACGACTGAATTACCGGGCGATGTTGTCTTGAAGAAGCATCAACAGTACATTTTTGGTCCGGCTAATTGGATATGTGGGTTCCTAGGTTGAAAACCTAGACAAAAATGACTTTCAGTAGGCGTGCTTTGTCAACAAATAATGGTAAAACAATTTATAAGACCAATGAATCTAACAGGGTTATTGTCAGAGCATGTGATCCAAAAGAACACCCTACAGGATGTGTTTGAGATCCAATATTAAAAAAAGATTACACATACATGTACATATTCGTTCTTCAGGCCAAGTAACGAGCGGCATTAGTTGAAAAAGGCATTGCAATAATCAATTGGATGCCTCACCATTACTGTAAGACACGATTGGAATGGGCAGCAACATTGCCATCTATCCTGCACTGGTAGAGTTCAAGAAATACTTCAAAATCGTGTGTTCCAATCAAAGCCTAGACCCATTTCAGTTACGACTAAACGATACCTTTGTTGACATATCTGTGATGGAACACGCGACACATTTAGTTTCACGAATAGGAACTCGACGTATTTTGGTAGCTGGTAAAAATTGAAGTTGATATACCTCACCAACTAAAGCAAGTATCAAGCTATATCGAGAACTTGTGCCCGATCTCTGAAGTTCGATGGCAGGCTCAGATTTTGGCAGGGTCGATAACGCTCCACTGCTGGTTCGGGTTGTTCGGCGAGCAGCCGTATAGCTGCACCTTGTTGTTCTGGGCCGGGTCCGTATCAAGACAGAAGCCATGGTGCTTCGCGTGCTTGAACTTGCCAGTCGAGGAATCAAACGTCCACTTCTGGTTGGCCTCGTTATCCATGCAGCGGTACATGTGCACAATCCCACCGTTCCAGCCTTGGTACGCGTCCAGGCATCGATCGCTGCTCTTTGAGCGCAGTTGCTGGGTAGCCGAGTCGAAGAACCAAACCTGCTGCTCCTTGACAAACCAATCACTTGACTTGTTCGTCGTGGAAACGTTGCCACCGCTCTCAGACAAGAGGCGCTTCGACCCAACATTGCGAATAGCACGGGGGGTCTTGAGACCGATTGTCAATTCCTTGAATTGGCTCTTAAGTGTTCCGTTCGTGGAGAAAAGGCCACAGGTGTTCATGATTTCCTCGCGGAACGTGGTGTCGAAAGCAAAGTACCAGTAGAAGTCCAAGTTACGCGCACGAGCCATCTGGAAGTAGTCCGAGAAGTACTTGGCTTGGTTGGCAGGGGAAGCCACCCCGAGTGAGGGGTGCGACCCACCCGAGGCCCAAGTTGTCTCTGAGACAATGACCTTCTTACCCTTTTCGGCAGCCAGAATTCGCACGTCCTTCATGTCGTCCAGAGCAGTGGCAGCGGCCTCATTCACATTGACGGCATCATTGAAAGGGACAGAGGTAATTGAGATGTAGTCGACTGCATCGATAAGTTGAGGATAATTGGTGAAGACGGAGCTGACATCGGCGAGGCTGACCGGGGTGCGTATGCCTCGGCTACGGAGGTAGTCACGAATTTCGTTGACGTAGCTGACCGCTGTGTCAACAACGAAATCGTCGTAGATGGCCACGAAAAAGCCACTGACATTGTCGCCGTAAAGTCCAGCATCAATCAAGGACGCGAGCTTCGCCTTCTCCTTCTGCAAAGTCTCCGGCTTGCTCGTCATCGTCCAAGTGCCAAGCTCAACTTGAAGGCCGACGCTCTTAGCGGCAGGGAGAACTGCCTCCGCCTGGTTGCAATCAATCAGCGAGTAGATGCGAATCTTGTCCGTGATACTCTTCAGTGTGCGTAGATCCTTCTGGATTTCGGATGGAGACTTGCACCTTTCGTTTTCAGGAACCCAATCCAGACCCTTGCGAGGAACGTAGTTGATACCAGGTACCCTGACGTTGAGAGCATCAGCATTACCGGAAAACATGGTCACCATGGAGGCGATGAATGCGGGGAGGAAGAACTTCATCTTGGATGCAGTATTCAGGAAGAAATCAATCACGTTGGAATTGTCCGCAGGAAGAAGCAGTGGGACCGCTCGCTGTCCACCCGGGAAAATGAAAAGTGAGAAATGAAGTGGAAGCAACAACTTGGGTGTACTGTATGCAAGCAACAATGTTGCATGGTTACAACAACGAGTCGTGGATTGAAGCACGGCGTTATAAACTCTCAGCAGCAATACAGTACTGTACCGTATTTTTTTTACGATTACTGGCGCTCAGTCATTCCAGATGTAGCTTCACTAGCTATTAATAATCACATTCCCTAAAACAAAACATCGCAGTATTTCTGTACTACCGACAGTGCCAGAGACCCTAAGCAGAAAGGGCAAAGCACTTCTCGATCGAACACAAAACAGCTACACTGTACTGTACTGCATGAATACATGTACTTGTACGTACAGTATTACATGTAAAACACACAACAGTGCTGCCCTGGCACACAAAATGATTAGTATCACATAGGGAAACACACAGCTTTACTGAATGCAGCACAGATTTGTATCACGGCAATCCTCCGCATAGCCGTTCATAGCATGTCCATCCACCGGCCAATTTAGGAGATCGCAACTGCGCTTGCCTGCAGCTCTGGTGGGCCGCGAATGGCTTTCAGAGTCTGCAACAGAGAAAACAGGTATCTCTTATGGGAATCTTGCCTTTCTTATTGAACGGCTGATTACAACGGGATGGAGAGGAGCACACTAAAAAAGTTCAAATTCATACATGTACAGACAACGACGGTGAAACTGGACCCCCCTCGACTTGTATTTTCAAGACAGTTACAGAAAGGACAGACGACAGAAAAACTCGACCCTCTGTAGTCTCAGCTGCAATTGGTCAAAATAAACTAGATTCACCCCCCCGATAAACTACTAAGCGGATACAAATCCAAGATAAATCACCAAAAAAGTGCACAACGCGTGAATTTTGAATGTAGCTGCACAATCACTATTGGTGGCTTGGGAACCGCATTTTCGAGCCTTCAGTCTACCAAACGGAATATTAAGCGCCCGAGCGGTGGGTTTACATCCGTCCACTGCAACCCGCTTGAGCGCTTCCCGCCTCTACGTGACAGTGTAGCGGTTCTACCGACAATCTTCCATCGTCTGCAAAAGCAACAAGGGCGCGAGAGCCCGAGAGCCCATTGTGTGCTGTCCAACAATACGTAAACGAGCGCTCATTGGATAAAATAGCAAATCATGGCTTCTTTTTTTTTACTTGAGTTTAAATCACCCTTAGGGGGGGTCGAGTTTTTGTGGGGGGTCTAGTTTCACCGTCGTTGTATGTATTAGTCTAGTTCTATGTAGTCTAGCTCACCTAATCCCAATAGAAATCATTTGCAAAGCCGACTTGACCTTTTCTTTAATATTACTCACATGATTCTACCAGATACAGTACGGTTCATTCATTGCGTGATACCAATATTCTTTTCGTCATGATTAGAAAGCAATACATAGATTGTGGCACTGAGAGTCTTGGGAGAGAGCACTGAGTATAGCATCAGGGATCGAATGTCGCATGAGCAGGCGTGCTATTAATTGTGAAGAGCTTGCGTGCATGTATTCGTGCGACACTTGAGCCAGGCGTTCAAACGCATTCAGGAACCCTAATCGTAAATACCACGCGCTCCAAACGATAAATGATGTTTCGATTTTGCTGAAGAACTGTTCATGTTTAACAAAGGTACTTCGAAGAACAATAGAAAACTACCTTCCCTCTTCATGTACATATAAATTTAAAAAATAAAAACTAATCACTTGATTTTTTTTTACATAAACCCAGACACGTCAGATACAGTGTAGTGTAGGATGGGGGCGTCACTCACACTTTTTTCATGATACCCAATATCGAATATTTTTCGCTGAAAATGAGATGTGTTGCTCGGCGGGTTTGAACGTCACTTTCAGTGTAGTAGAGTATTAATTAGGGGAATTTCCACAATGCGTCAGTAAAATCGAACTAATGCCAACGAAAATAATTAATTTAAATCAGGAATGGAGGCATATGCGGGCGACAGGCGCCCCACAAGGGTAGTTGACAACGGTACACCCAACATGTGCTGCCAGATGTACCGTTGTCAGATCCACTTGTGTAGCCTGTCACTTGCTCACTGTACTGCGTGTATTTTAGCAAAGGATTAAAGCATAACAGATTGGGTGATTATTATATTTCGTCATTAAAGGTTTGTAAATGCGTGCATAGAGTACAGTACGGTACCTGACATATTACTTCTCTGACCCACTTCAAAATGACGAGTGAGGTTAAGCATAAATTGAAGGCATAAACACTATTCGCTAAAAAGCGTTGGTAGGCATGTCCCAACTAAACCGTAAATCGTCACCCCCCAATGCATCTTACGCGGCAACTCTTAATATCAAGTGTGTTTGTGGATTCAATTTCGGGGTAAACATTAATAATACACACCAAAGGCTGAATATAACTTTGACGAGGTGTGCATACGTAACATAGAAAAGCCAACGCGGCTTTGCAAATAATTTGTTATTGGGGTTAGGTGAGCTAGACAAGACCTAGACTAAATACATGTATGAATTTGAACAGTGTGCTCCTCTCCATCCCGTTGTAATCAGCCGTTCAATAATAAAGGCAAGATTCCCAAAAGAGATACCTGTTTTCTCTGTTGCAGACTCTGAAAGCCACTCGCGAACCCACAGTGCTGACAGCAAGTGCCGTTGCGATCTCCTAAATTGGTCGGTAGATGGGCATGCTATGAACGGCTATGCGGAGGATTGCCGTGATACAAATCTGTGCTGCATTCAGTAACGTTTCAAGGTGCACAAAATTGATAGTCCAGCGGGGCATGGTACACCATTTCAAGATCAAATTGAGAATTTTCAAGATCAAAACAAAACTGTTATCGGATACAAGTGCCGTACGGAGGATTGCCGTGATACAAATCTGCGTGGCATTGAAACTGTGTGTTTCTAATTTTTTTTATGTGATACTAATCATTTTATGTGCCAGGACAGTACTGTTGTGTATGGTACATGCAGTAGTAAATACTACTCGTTTAGAGAGATCCAAAACTTCTGTAAACCCTATAGCCAGCACACATGTCGCTATATTTGATTACCTTCTTCCTAGAGCAATTATTAACTTATAATATAATAAGTGAAAGAGCACTACCGGTATAGAGAGTGACTGCGAAAGTTTTGCCTCCAATGAAATGGAGCTGAAAGAAGGAGCAAAAGCTAGAAAAAGGATCTTCGCAAATCCCAGGAGCCAATTAACTAAGGTTCAATATGAAGACTACTTTATCTTTGCTAAATTATATTTTGTATTGTACGTAGAACGATTCAGCTTCAGCGATAGAAAGCATGGCAGCTGAGCCAATACATGTACCCACAGAGAACAGGAGCTCTGGCGGAAGCAGCAAAGGGGGCAGCAGATGTGGCGGTCAAAACCAAAGCAGGTGACCCTGCTGACGTCGACAACACCCTAGGAACACCCAAAAATTGTGCAGGGCACACACCATCTGTTTCATTACACAAGAATTATTAATAGTGCCAGCACACAAGAATGTAGTGCCAACAACGATAGCACTGTCTCTGTGTCACCGGCTGCTGCAAATCTTGGGTGAACAAATAACCTACGCTAAGTCATAAAGCTCACTTAAAAGGGCGATTCTCAGCCGGGGCATGAACTCAGCGTGATCGTCACACGCGTTCTTCTAACAGAAACCTCGTTACGCAGCAGTCCGAGTTGGTCTCCTAAAAGTACTTCTGTAACCTTCAGTTAAGCCGAGGAGCTCTGTTGAAGTTGCACCGCCATACTCGGTCATACAAAAGGTTCGGACCGTGGAACGTGGGACGGTTCACTTGAACCGTCCCCTGATTGGCTGATCGTTGTTGGTTGGTTCAGGAGCTGGGGAAGACGTGCTTGCAGAAGCAGAACCACGCGGAGGACAAGAAGGACAAGCACGCGATAACGTTTAGGAGGACAAGTAGGACAGCTTTGGTTAACACTAATCCACTCACTTCGGCATTTGCCTTCAACTCCGCAAGCTCTTCCTCAACAGGTTAACAGCCGCAGGGAAGTCCTACCAAGAACTGTCGACTCGGAACGCTTGACCAAGCACGCATACGCCATGACTACGAAGAAAGCTGAAGTCCTCCTCGGGAGTGGAAATTACTTCCACTGGGAGTACAATATGCGCACGACGCTGGCTCGCAAGGGTCTGTTGGCGCATGTGGAGGCTGTCAAGGCGGAGAACGAGATCACGGAGGCGTGGCTCGTGAAGGATGCCAAGGCGTTGGGCATCATCGCACAGGGTGTGGAGATTCCACACCAAACGAAGATCCGTTCTGCGACTCGTGCGATGCAGGCGTGGAACACTCTGAGAGAGTACTACAACCGTACCACATTACACAACCGTGTCGCAATGACGAAGCGTCTCCTTGAATTCAAGATGGAGGACGGTTCAAGTATGGCCAAGCATCTGGACGCTTTCGATGAAGTGGTAGTTGGATTGCAGACGCTAGGAGAGCCTGTCGATGACGCCCGACAGCTTGTGGTGCTGCTCAGTAGTCTTCCGTCAGAATATGAGCTGCGTCAATCCTGGAGAATGCGAAGGAGAAGCTGCTGAAGGAACACGAACGGTTGCAGAAGAAGGAGACCACGGAACGCGCGTTCAAGGCGAATGCTGGACGGTTCAAGGGAGGCCGAGGAAACGGTCGCAAGGGTAACGGTCCGCGAAAGAACGGTGGTGGTTTCAAGGGAAAATGTTTCACGTGCAACCAAGTCGGTCATGTGAAGCGGGACTGTCCGGAACGGAACGGTGGTAGCGCGGGCGACGCTGTGTTCGCCGTCAGCGAGGAACGGTTGGCGGGATGGCTGATTGATAGCGGCGCGACGTCGCACATGATGCCACACCGCGGGGGTCTGTTCAATTTTGAATGCATTGATGCTGGCATGGAGGTAACAATTGCGGACGGAAAGAAGCTCCGTGTTGCCGGCACGGGAATCAAATTGACCGGTTTGGACGGGAAGCGTATCCGTATGGTCGAGGTACTATTGTTAGAACTGAGTTTTATTGGCTCTAAATTAGAACTAGTTTAGCCAATAGAAAAGGTACAAATGCCTAATGGTGTGTCACACAAAACTTGCCGAGGGATGTCAAGAGTGATAGGGAGGACGCGTGGCGCTGCCACAGCAGTCCCCCTCACTTCGAAACTGACGGCCTACTACATAGGCTAACATTTCAGATACGTACTCAAACTCCACGCACGATGAGCTCTGGTCGCAATGGGAGCGCTCCACCTCTCGGGCTGGAGAAGTTCATGGGGAAGAACAGAGATGGGGAGTACACGATGTGGAAGGACAAGTTCCTAACCTACATTAAAGAGCAAGACCAGATCTACGAGCGCGGGAAGCCCCGCCTCTGTATTGATGGTCGACTTCCTGGATGGTCATCCGGAAGACCCGGTCATTAAGATTGGTGAAGCAACCTCAAAGGAAGAGGCAAAGGAGTTGCGATGGCGTCGCCAGCATTGAAATAGGGCTAATTCGGCTATGCTGAACCTGCTCAACCAATCGGTGACAAATACGTTCCTCTCGGCATTGCCGAATTCGGTGTCCGGCATGAGGCCGTGTGACATCTGGAAGCTCCTGGAACAGACGTTTGGGGTTGGGGACGCTGGAGGAATCATCGAGCTGCGCCGGAAATGGGACCGGATCATTAACGCGAACTGGAGTGATTTGGGGACCCTATTCGCTCAGTTGAAGCAGTTACGGAACGACATGAACCGGAAGATGATGGGTTTAGTCGGTAAAGAAATTGTGACGGAGCACTGGCTGTGCATGGAGGTACTGGCTCAGCTTCCAAGTGAGTTTTGGGGTAGCACTATCAGCATGACGGCGGAATGGTTTACCATCGAGAATGTCAAGATAAGCCTGAGACGCGTCTTTGGTGACCGATCCAAAAAGGAGATCAACATGCTCACGGAGAAGAAGCGACCCGTCATGATCAACGTGGCGAAGCGATTTACGGGGAAGAAACGAAGCCAAGTTGACGCAACAAGTGCGGAACCAGGCAACTGCTTCTACTGCTTTGAGGATGGCCACCGCAAGAAGGACTGCCCGACTATGGCAAAAGATCGCGATCCGAATAGACCGGGTGGAGCCCTATTCCGCTCGAACATCCGGACGGCTCCGGGCGCGAAGAAGAAACGAGTGATGGCTGTGAAGAAAGGGGCCATTCCAAAGAAGAAAACCACCAATGGCTCGGAAATGACGACGGCAGAAGCCCATGTCTACGACCAGCAACTGGCAAAGGCGATTGAAGACGCCGACGAATTCGCGTTTGACGAGAATGTTCCGGTGAGTGAAGGCGAGGAAACCGGGGACAAGGTGTTCAACCCAATGGACATCGAAGCGGAGGTAAGGAAGCATTATGGAAGGTACTTATCTAAGTTAAAGGAATTTGAGGTAACTGACGATCTGTGGGTTGTTGACACTGGGGCAGGACACGCCGTAAGCCCAAGTCGACACTGGTTCAGTAGTCTTGGACGAGGCCAACCTCATACATTTGAGTACGGGAACCGAGGTACCTCATTGAGTACGCTGCAAGGCACGGTAAGATTTAGTATACTCAAACCAAACGGGTATTACAGTAATATCTCAATAAAGAACGTTGCTTTTGATAAGGAGTGCAGTAGCAATTTGTTCAGTGCATATTATCTTGCAACGCAGGGATATTGGCACATTCAGGATAAGAGCGGACAGTACCTCTATTTTTTGGATAGGAATAATCGGTTTGTATTTGCTGCAGTAGCAATTGACGAGGTGTACTACCTTCCCAGCAAAAGAATGGGAAATAGTACTAAAGTACTATCGGCCAAAAGTATTAATACAAAGTTCATTCATAACGCAATGAAAGAATGGCACTTGCGACTAGGTCATGTTGGAAAAGACAGGTTGATGAGCATCTTGTCCAGTGCAGTAATTGACGGTGCGCCCCGTCTGGAACGAAAGGACCTGGCAAAGATTGCCTTCTTTTGCCGCACATGTGCACTGGCCAAATCTCGTCGGATGTCATACCGAAACATGATAGGGGACAAGGCAACTGAACCACTGCATACACTTCATATGGACTCATTGGGAACGGTAAAACCCCTTGGTTTATATGGTTCAGCAGGCTCTAAGTATGCCTTGGCCATTGTGGACGACGCCACTGCCTATAAATGGTATTTTGTAATGAAATCATTAAAGGAGGTGGGAGCAAAATTAACAGCTCTCATTACACAACTAGAAAAACAACTTCCATATACTGTCAAAAGGATAAGGACGGATGGTGGCTCGGAATTTCTCAATACTGTTGTGATAAAGTACTGTACTAAGAAAGGTCTGATTTTCCAACAATCAAACGTTGAATCCCAAGAAGAGAATGGCTCAGCCGAACGAGCGCATCAGACCGTTACGGGTAATGTTCGGTGTGCCTTGGTAGGATCTGGTATGGCTGCAAAGTGATGGCCAGAGGCGTTGATGTATATGACCTCCGTAGTCAATCGAGTGCCAACAGCCAGATTAAAGGGTAAAACACCGTATGAAGCGCTATATGGGAAAAAGCCTAGTGGATTAAGCTTGAGAATATGGGGTAGTACCTGTTACGCTCATATTCCAAAGTCTAAAAGAGCTAACCAAAAGCTAAGTGAAAGAGCGGTAGAGTGTAAACTACTCGGGCTCTCTGACAACTACAAAGGCTACCGACTCCTTGATATTAAAAGGAATAAGTACCTCACTGCACGAGATGTGAGGTTTGCTGTCACGTCTACAGCAGGCCCAATCGCCAAGTCGTTTCCATCAGGGGCGGTGGAGGTCAGTCAAGAAACCATAAACGAGGTGTGTGGGCTAGGTAAGAGGAAACGGGATGTGGTTGCACAAGCTCCAGCAAAGAACAGCCGAAAAGAGAACTCGCCATTATCCTCAATGAGTACGGAGACAGTGGGAGATGGGTGTGCCAATGAGGGTGTAACCCCAATTCCACGGCCTCGTCGGAAACGGACGACTAATTCTCGGCTCAAAGACTACGTGGTGGCAATTAACACGGTCACGCGGAGCATAAAGCTGATACCAATTCCGAGATCACTCAAAGAGGCAAGGCGGGGGCCTCATGCCAAACAGTGGGAGGAGGCCTTACTAGTTGAGTACCGGGCACTCGTAAAAAATGGAACTTGGGAGCTCGTCCCGCTACCGAAAAGGCCGAACGGTACTCGGGTGTCACTGGGTCTTTGACGTTAAATACAACCCTGACGGCACAATTGATCGTTTTAAAGCACGACTTGTCGTCAGAGGTAATACACAAATATATGGGATTGACTATGATGGGATCTTCTCTCCAGTGGCTCGATATGAGTCGCTGAGATTGTTCTTAGCCATAGCAACTATACAGGATTTGTACGTCCATCAAATGGATGTGTCCACTGCTTTCCTCAATGGTATTTGAGGATATATATATATGCAACAACCTCACGGGTTTCGGCATGGGAACGCCTCAACCGTGTGTAAGCTAAAAAAGAGCCTTTATGGCCTGAAACAGGCACCGCGTATCTGGTATGCGCTGCTCAATAAGTTCTTACTTCAATTAGGGTTTTCCCGGTGCAAAAAGGAGTACTGTTTGTACCGGCAAAAGTGGGAGGTAAAAGGAGAGACGCACATAGTACTCATATGCGTGTATGGAGATGATATTACTATCGCTGCAAGTAATATGATACTTATGAATAAGGTGAAAGCCAAACTCGCCTCACGATTTACTATGAAAGATCTAGGCGAAATCCACTACCTCCTAAAAATGGAGATAAAAAGGGATAGGAAAAACAAAATTCTCAGTATGTCACAACACAAGTATATTATGGACTTGCTACAAAAGTTTAATATGACTGAGAGTGTACCAGAGCCAACACCTCAAGCCAAGAGTATAGTACTTGAAAAGGAAGTGAGAATGAGTCCAGAGCAAATAGCGGCTCAGCCATTTGATTATAGGGGACTTGTGGGGTCTTTGATGTATCTAGTCCGTGATATCGCAAACGCAGTTAGAGAACTGAGCAAGTTCCTGTCCTGTTATAACACAAAACCCACTACAGGGCAGCACAGAGAGTACTAAAGTATCTGAAAGGAACGTCTACGTATGGTCTCATATTTGATGGTAGATGCAAAGCAGTACTATATGAGCTATACACAGACGCGAGCTTCGCGAATGCTAATGGGAACAGAAAGTCAGTGACTGGGTATGTGAGGATTATGGCAGACGCGTGTATCACTTGGAAAAGTTCGAGGCAAGATACAGTGAGTCTCCACACCGCACAAGCTGAATTAATTGCAGCAAGTGAAGGCGTTAAAGAGAGTGAATGGTTATGGTATCTACTAGAGGAACTAGGCTTCAAGCAAAAGAGACTAATAGTATGCTGGTGCGATAATAAAGGCGCAATTAGTATTATTAAGGATACGGCAAATCATGCCTCAACGAAGCATATTAATATTAAAGGACTATATGCCAGAGAGGTACATGAAGAAGGAAGAATAGTAGTAACGTACTGTAGTACTAATGATATGGTTGCGGATGCCCTCACAAAGGCATTGCCTCAAACTCAATTTGAGAAGCTGAGGAGCTTGATGGGGGTTAAGGACCTAAGCCTACCCGTCCCACAATGAGCATGGATGGGCCGCTCGATCATGCTAAGGCAAAAAGGCAGTGTCTTTGTAACCCAACA
The DNA here is from genome assembly GCA_030267785.1 of Phytophthora fragariaefolia. NCBI lineage: Eukaryota > Oomycota > Peronosporomycetes > Peronosporales > Peronosporaceae > Phytophthora > Phytophthora fragariaefolia. The sequence continues at coordinate 23,746 of BSXT01000546.1, read as the reverse complement.
TAATGTCTTGGTTATGACAGACCATGTGGTTTTCGGTAGTATGCTTTGGAGCTTTCGCTAGTAAGCGCTAAGATACTTCATGAGACAAGGCTCATCCCATCTGCTATCAAGTTGAAGTGCTAAGATACTTTCTAAGGGCAAGCTTTAAGACTGAGGATAAGATAAGACCGAACAGTAAGACGCAACGTTATCATACTATTAAGACTATCAATATGCTTAAGCTCAATGATTAAAGACTAGTCTAGGACGAACCAATATGAATTGGTCCAAGCACAGCAAGAGCTACCGTTGACCGCAGCCGAGGTTATGCGGCGAATAGGAACTGTGCCACGCGCGCGCCTCGGCCTCTGGTTGGTAGTGCCACAGAATTACTCCTGGGCTTGTTAACTGTGTTTGTCCTAGCCCCCCGAAGGTTTAAGTCGAACCAGAGCTTTAAAGCAAAATTGCAAGTGAGAGAGAACTAAAGGTGGTTGCTAGCTTGAATCGCTACTTCGATAAAATAAAGTAAGAGACAGAAACCATAGGAATCTATGGTTTCGCTACTTCGATAAAATAAAGTAAGAGACAGAAACCATAGGAATCTATGGTCTCTTACAAAATAAGTAAGAGATCTTTAATAAAGAATGACTGCAGAGACAGAAACCATAGGAATCTATGGTCTCTTACTTAAAAATAATCTTACTTATTTTGTAAGAGACCATAGATTCCTATGGTTTCTGTCTCTGCAGTCATTCTTTATTAAAGAAAATAATATTAAACCTCATAGCCATCGAAACCACCATGCGATATGACTGCTTACACCTGCAACCGCTCGCAACCACCCGCTACTTCGATAAAATAAAGTAAGAGACAGAAACCATAGATAGATTCCTATGGTTTCTGTCTCTTACTTTATTTTATCGAAGTAGCGATTCAAGCTAGCAACCACCTTTCCTGGTCAGGAATCCTGAAGCCATATGAATGCAATTTTCGTAGGGATCAAAAATTGGAAGTAGCGGATGTTTTGATTATACACTCTGTTGAAGGGTATTGGGGCGAAAAATCTGATTTCTAAGAAACAGAGGTCTCAAAAGGCAATTAGGGACGACAAAAGTCGTGGAGACAGTTGCTCCAGCCGTCACAGAATAAGGATGGGAATATTTAGATTTAAGGCAAGCGGGCCTATAGCCCAATAATAAGGTGAAGAGTAATCATGAATAAGCATTCTGAGAAAATGGGTGGGCTAACAGCCGCTGTCAGATAAGAAGAGGACAATGTGTGATAACACACCATCAAAGTATTTGAACTTTTAGTGGGAGTGTTAGAACTGAGTTTTATTGGCTCTAAATTAGAACTAGTTTTAGCCAATAGAAAAGGTACAAATGCCTAATGGTGTGCCAACAGGAAGAAGCACGGTTTGTGGAATACGCCGGGGCGGACGGTCAGTGGGAGCTTTGGCACGCTCGCATGGGTGACCCAAGTGAGAACGGTCTGAGGAAGACCCTGCATGCTACGGACGGTATGCCGACCGTGCACCGTGACATCAAAACTTTGTGTGGTGGTTGCATGAAGGGGAAGCAGACGGTTGCAGCGTTCCCGTCAAGGTCGCGAACGAAAACTTCGCGGGTGCTGGAACTCGTGCACACCGATGTGATGGGGCCCATGAAGACGCTTTCGAAAGGTGGCGCAAAGTATGTGTTGACACTGGTGGACGACCACTCGAGGTATGTCGTAGCGTACTTCATGAAGAAGAAGAGCGAGGTGGCCAGCAAGCTGAAAAAAATCAAAGCGTTCTTTGAGACCCAGTGGGGTGAACGCTTGAAGTGTATCCGTTCGGACAACGGAACGGAATTTGTGAACGGAACGGTGGCGGAGTTGTGTCGACGGAACGGTATCATGCATCAACGCAGTGTGCCCTACAGCCCGCAACAGAACGGTGTTGCGGAACGGATGAACCGTACGATAATGGAAAAGGCACGCAGTATGTTATACTACAAGGGCGTTTCAACGGAATGGTGGGCAGAAGCAGTAAATACTGCTGTGTATCTGATCAACCGTTCCAGCAATGCACACGCGGACGCTACACCGTATGAGTTGGGATTCAAGATCGGAACCAAATACGGGCTAGGCGCCGTAGCCCAGGGCAAACCCACATTCATCATCCCCTGCGCGGCATTATCCATCAGGTCATCTATCTCAGTAGCCTTATCCTGCCTCTTCCAAAATTCTCGGGTTCGGCGGCTGTTTTACCAACTACTTCGTAGTTTTATTTAGGCATCGGTAAAAATGGGCCATCAACCCTTTTTTACTGACCTTGTTTCGCCCTACCACGTCTCGAAGACCTGCTGCGAAATCGGCATAGGTTTCCCCCGGCATCATACGTCGCATCGTTACTCTCCATTCTGCAGTCGACTTATCGGGCTTCTCAGCGTACCGCTGCAACAGCATCTTCTTAAGGTTCGTCCACGTGCGTTCACGTCGTGCCAACTTGCGATTCGTATTGACCCACCATTTCGCTGCGTTGTCCATCAGTTTATTGCCGAGGATATAATACAAGGCCTCGTCCATCCAGGTCTCTCGTCCAGATTATTCAGCACCCTTCAATGCCAAATCAACACGATCAATCCAAGTGGCGACCGACACCTTCGGTGATGGAGTGTAGGTGGGGGGTTCCAGGTCCTTGACACTAGAGAACTGCAGTTTCTGGAGCTATTTGAGGGTTACAGAGTTAAATTCGTACTTATATGAATACAAACTGTAAAGCGTAACCTTTAGCTCCAAACTCGATGCTCCAAGGAGTTATTGGGGGTGCGCATAAATCCAAGGAGCAACCTGCCAGAATCCCTCGCGATTTTATAGCAGTTTACAAGTTGAAGCCTAGGTTTGCCCTGGGTTTCTTCTAGCGGATCCTTCCTCTCCGCCCTAGTACGATGGAAAACAAGTCGACCGGCGGCCGTGGGGCCCCGGCCCCTCTGAGCTTCGCGCTGGCGACGCGAATCAGAAGCCTCGTGTAGCTGGACTACGGGCGAAGAAGGAGACCACCAGCAAGAAGCGGATTGCAGAGCTAGCTTCCACAACGGAGCAGGCACCCCCGAAGAAACGCGCGGATGCATCTTCTGCAGCGATCGCTCCTACTGCCACACGGGTTGGCAGTACCAAGGCATCTGCGAGTGGCAAGAAGCCCTTCACAGCGGCGACGGCGACCAGCACCGCGGCCCCAGAAATCATCGCTTCCGCGCTGGTCTCGGACCTGTCGGACGACGAAGACCAAGAGGAGGAGATCGCCAACGTGCTGAGCGAGCTTAATGGTTCTGCGGATGCGGTCAAACGTCGAGTATCGTACACGACGGAAACAAGACTGCCTCGTTCTACAGGAATTGCTTGGTGACGGTGGTTTATTCGACCGCAAGGGTGAGTCGAAGACGGAACGCTGGGTAAGCATCACAACGCGCATGTGCACGGTGCTTAAGCGCCAGATTACGCCAGAGGGCCTGCGCAAACATATTGAAGTGTTGGTGAAGAAGTATCGGAAGCAGATGACGAAGGAGCGCGGTCTCTCGGGTACGTTCCTTAATACGTTGCGTGCCTGAGTTGAATGTTAATTGAAATCGTGGTCTGTGTTAGGCCGTGCGACAAAGAAGACAGCGGATCAAGTCGAGCTCGAGGGGCTAGTGATTCGCTACATCAAGTTCAAGGAGGTTGAAGACTCTAAGAAGGTTGAGCGCAACGAGAATTGTAAACAAAAGGCAGAAGAAGATCGCGTTGCTGGAGAGGTCATCCGTGAGGCTGCGTTGAGGTGTGAGAAGCCCCAGAAGCCAAAGAAGGCATCGAGAAACAAGCGCTCGGACCCCCTGGAGTTTCTAAAAGCTCTAACGGAAACATACGAGGCTCACAGAGCAAGTGAAGCCCGTGAACGACTTGAGCGTGAAGAACGCATGCAACAACGAGCTGCTGAACTTCACGAGAAGCAGCTCCAGTCTCAACAAGAATCCAGTCAGATGATGGCCGTTGCGCTGCAGGCGCTTGTTAAAGTTCTTGGTGCCAAGGACACGGGCAGCGACTCCAGCGCCACGAACCCCATCAACTAAGAAAACTCCGTCTACTCGAACTCCGCCAACAACGACAGCGGACAACTATGCGTATTAATTAATCTAATCCAGCTCAGTTGGACAGCAAGAGTTGGTTGCCCAGGCAGCAGCAGCACCAAGAGTCCTCGAGCGCCCCAACCTACTAGTTCACCGTAGTTTTTTGTCGTAGCTTGCGCTCATAATTTCACGTAACCCACTCACGTTCAATTAGCTGTTTCGTTTTCATCGTCGCTGGTGATACTGGTATCGCTGCTCTCAGAGTCCGAACTATCGGAGTCACTCGATAGGTCCGATTCGTCGTCGAAAAAATCTTCGTTCACGTCCGATGGGTAGTCGTCCTCGTTCACATCTTCGTCATGTAGATCGGCGAGGTAAATTTCGAGCGTCGGAAGCTGCATCGAAAGTATTTGCTATTTTGGTTGCGTCGCCGAATGCAGGGCAGACAATTCGTAAGAATCGCCACTACGATATACAGCAACCCGATGGGTGACTTGAACAGCTTCATGCTGTTCGGATGCGTGATTTTTTTCCAGTCGCGCACAATCCAGCCAAAAGTCCATTCAACAGCAACACGAGCCTTGCTCAGATCCAGATTGAACTGCGTTTGCGCGTTCGTCAGCACGGCACCAGCCTACGGACAAATGATCCAGCTTCGCAGCGGATATTCCTGACCTCCGTAGATCACGTAGTCGGGGTATTTTGCCATCTCTGCTTCCATTTCACTCGCCCGACGCTTGTAGCCGTCGTGACGACGGCCTTCTACAGGCCATAGAGAGAGACAAACAAACCTTTCGCGATCGTAACGCTTTGGAATTTAATTCCATGCATCTTCTTGTGACCTCTGTAGGCTTGATTTTGGTGGCGTGTGGGGCGGCTTATACGGCGAACGGTCCCATCGATGAAACCCAGACAATGTGGTCGGCGCCCAACATTGGCGAATATCGCAGCTGCCGATCGCTCCTTGTAGCTTCTAAGCATACGGTGGTCAAACGCCATCTTGCTTTTGATTTTCATGTAAATCATGCTCGCGGTGATGTTCACGATCGATGAGATCACCTCTGGAGTGCGCCCAAATTCACCAGCGAGATCATCATGTCGACACGGGAATGCCAGACGACGCAGCAACATACAAAGAGCTTATTGGCGAGGAATCGAAACGTCTTGCGCCGAGTATCAGGTGCTGCAGAGCTTCGCCCATGTCCATGCCAAGCGCTAGCACAGCGACCAGCTGAAACGTGAGCTCCTTGATTTTGACGTCTAGACGCATCGCAAAATAAAGCAGAATGAAGAACCTGTAAGAATTTGTAACGCTTACCGTAGATTACTTGCTCAAGTCCTGGTCCAATCCTCCAGAAACTACAGTTCTATATGGTACCAACCGGAGTAACTTTTCGGAGCATCGGGAGATACTCCAGGCCAAAAATAGCTCCAGAAACTACAGTTCTCTACTCTTCCTCCTCGGTGAACTCGTTCGGTGCCGTCTCCTTCGACTTCGCCGATCGCGTTGCGCGCGCTGCCTTCTTCCAGCGTCACTTTCATCACTCGAGCTACTGCTGGGTGTGTCATCTCTGTTGCTCTCATTGTTTACTACGCGCCAACACGTGCCCCGTAGCGTATTGTCATCACTGTCCCCATCGCTCGACTCCGACGAGCTGCTATCTCTGGGCGGTGTAAATGGTGATCGAGCCCCTGTAGTGCACCGCGCTGTAGTACGTCGTCCAGGTAGTGGTGCGGGACGTCGCTCACGACGCGCGCCCACTTGCAAATTAGCCACCATATCCATCAACTGCTGCACGGCCGTTGGCATCGCCGCCATCACGGGTTTCGGTGCTGACACTCGGGTGCCCTCCTCGTCTACTCTCGCTAGCGCAACCGTCATCTGCACAGCGGACGACCGCTGCTGCTCTTCTCGTCGTCGTTGGCTCTCGGAGCGTGGCCCTCTTTCTTGTTGGCGCTGCTCATCTTCGCTCCGTTCTTCGTCTCGGGGTTCTCCTGGCGACGGGTCTCGTTCCTCGCCCTGTGACCGTTGTTGGACTCCTGGCGCGATTGCAACCTGCGCCTGCAGTACCGTCACCGCCGTAGGGAGTTGCTGAAGGGCTGCCGCGAGGGCTGCCACTTGCGTCGCAGAGGCAGGAGCCTCATCGGCGTCGCCTTCTTTGCACTCTTCGTTAGTCGCCGTCGCCATGGGTAAGGGGTGACTGTGCGGCCTGTCCGTCATTGGTGTGCTGTCACTCTCCAACAACCCCGATGCCGCCTCCTCCGTGGTCGCTGCATCGCCTCGGGTTACCGCGAGTGGCGCTGGTGGTGGGCGTTCTCCAAGCCGACGCCACCGTTCAGCTTCATCACCTTCGTGCTCATCATCGTCACCGTTATCATCGTCATCATGCTCATCTTCGTCATAATCATCATCATCGTGCTCCTCAGTCACGAGCCTCTCATCTGCGTCGCCTCCGGGCCCATCACTGCCACGGCGTGTTTCGTCCTGCTCGTCTACTTGCACCTCCTTGTCGCGATCGGTGCTGTCCTCGTTTCCTTGGCTCTTCGTCCCCCGAGCCCTCGTGGACTGTCTCGTGGAGCTCTTGCCGGTGCGCCTCCTGGCTATCTTCACTCTCGTTGTAGCTGGAGCGATTTCGATGGTGTCGTGGCTTCGGCGATCGTCGTCTTCCGAGCGTTGGCTTCTTGTGCGTTGTCTTCTTGGTTGTTCTTTCCTTGAGTGTGTGATGTCGGGATACGCCAAGTTTGCACGTACCTAGGTTAGACGAGAATAAGTACGGTTGGGGGAATATGTACCCAAGTCTTAGGATATCAGCAGGTCGGTACAAGCTGGGCTAGCCGGACTTAAGCCTGACGGATTCGGATTTAGCAGGCTCGGCTGGAGGGTCGCTAAGATCAGAAACCAGAGTTAGCAGGACTCGGCTGAAGGGTCGGCAGAGATCCAAAACCACCCATTTCACTTGATATTTGTATAGGAAACCTTAGGAAGCGGAAAGGGGGCCAACAGACGCCCCAAGAACATAAGAACTAACAGAGCAGAATTTTCTAAGTCCACAATAAGTGCGTACTCTTCCGGTAAGTCCCTGCACGGGCTGGATTATGCTGCCGTCGGTACCCGAGAGGCATAGCTTGTAGGGTACTCGACTGGTAGCGCCAAGAGATCAAGGTCGACCCCGGGGTTGGGGCGTGTCTCGCCGAGCGCGAAGAAAAGCTCCGCCGACTCGGCGGGCCGGTACACCGGAAAGCCCGAGTGCCGTGACACTTCTAGCCGAGTTGCCTCTGCACTCGGGGACCTGTAAAAGCGCCAGCGCGCCGCGGTCCATCCTTTGGTGGAGGGCACAGGGCTATTTGTTGGACAGAGCCAGCTAGCTCGGCTGGGCTCCGGAGTGGCTGACTTGGTTAGCCGGTGTCTGCCGAGGCGAGACACCCACTGTCCCAGAAGGGCCAAACCGCGAGGGGGCCACCCTCTGCGCAGGCCAAACAAGCGCCGACCCGACTCGGCGGTTGTTGTGGTTTGGGCGGATACCCACATCTGACGATATTTGTGCGTTCTGCAACACCACAAGTGCCCCTGTATGACCACCATGTAACAAGTCTGGTGACGCTTGCTTGCCAGCGGGTCGTATGGCTCGCAGTGCCACGCTGTTCGTCTCGTGATTTGGCGACGTTTATCTATGTCCACCAACACCGTGCTGGCCACCTCAGTAGCCGGGATCGCTCCCTATTTGTATTTCTCTCTTCGTCGTCTCGTTCGTCGTCTACTCTGCGCCTAATACACGAACGCCTAGACTACCGCCTGTTCACACTAAGCTCGGCTCCACAGTACCTCGAATATTGACCCCACTTAGCCACTCGGGTCTCTACGCCTCCGGCGCCCACCCTATTCTCGCTCGCAGCTTTCAGCAGACTCGGGAACCTCAATGCCCCCTGCCAAATCCCGTATCCGTGCCTCGTGTTCCACCGACAGTCGCCTAGTTCCTCGCGTACTCTACGCTTCGTGCCGTCTCGCAACTATTCGGAAGTGCTCCGTGCGCTGACCCACTAACTCCGGGTCTTCTGCGCGCTCGCCCGCTAATTCGGAAGTCCCCTGTTCACTAGGGCGCAAATTCGGAAGTCCCCCTCATTCGGCTCACCGTCTTCTGCCATGCCGTCGATCATTCGCGGTACTTCAACCTGCCGTCGCGATCCGTACTTCGTTCCTCGCTATACTCGTCACCAGTATGGACCCCCGCTCATGGCGATCCCCTGCCGCCACTCTCGTAGTGTCCCACTCCCCGGCCCCTCAGGACCAGCCCGACTGCCGTCTTGATCTCCTTGTGGGTTTCCATACAGCAGCTCCGGGCCAGTACGTCTCTTCATTTGGCGCTGTACCAGCCGTCGACGGGTTCCCGTCGCCTTCCGCGCACCTCTCCATGCTTACCCTCGTCTGCTGCATCGTGCTCATGCTCCTCTCATAACGAGTGTCCGCGCTTTCCGCCAACCTCTTACAATCCTTTCATTATACGGTTCGCAATTTTATGCGATTTCGTATAAAATCCAGACCTACGCGGCTTTGTCGTGCGTTGGCCCAGTCGTAGGTAGAGCTGTGAACGTTCGCAAACACCCCATCTCTACACCCCAGACGTTCGTTGGGGTGTTTGGACCACTAAACGCCCCCAAAACCCCCTTCGAACCCCTTCATATTTAGACTTGAAATAAATATACACTTCTTGAAGTGGTTCAAACGATATCGCCACGACTCGCCCAGAGTGACCTCGGCGACCCCGCACGCTGGAGCCTTGAGCGGCAGCGGTACGACCGCAACCTCTGGACTTCGCGGGCGTGAGCATCGAGGCGCGGTACACGGTCACGAGCTGCGTCTCCAACATCTGCACGCAGGTCGGCAAGACGCCCGAGGTGTAGCGCTACTTTTCGTCGCTACTGCTAATAGTGGTGGATAATTTTCGACAGCAAACGCAGAGCCTGACGAAAGGCACAAGTGACCGCATCCTCGTCAAGACGTGAGCATGCAGCATGAAATGCGTCTTCTCAATCATCAGCTCGAACTTTTATCGCCTGAGTGATTTCATTGCGGACACGAATCCCAGCCTTCTCAGCTCCATGAGACGAGTTGTGGGCTTTGGGCCGGGGCTCGCAAATGACCACGACAAGGTCGTATTCTCATATCAAGAAGCCATGCGTCCGAACGACTCGGACTCGTCTATGCGTGTGTCTGACAGAGGTGGAGCGGGACACCAGATCAGAGAGTAGGTGCTGCTGGGTACTGTAAGATGTGGTAGTTGTTCCTAATGATGTTTGCAATTGTTCAGCGACCTGTTTGTCGGTTGTAATCACGGTGCTGTACAAAGCTGAAACTATCGCACCGCATTTTCTAAAGGATATGACATCGTTTATTGGATTGTACTTGCCCGAGCAGACTACACCATACATGACGTTAATTAGCAATACTCCATCGGTACTCACTTTGCTCATTGCATATCCGAGCGAAAAGTCTCGCAGGTCGGCTGCCAAGTTCTAGGAGAAGAACCCGCTGATGCTGTACTTCCGGCGTCCCTCGTGTCTCAGTACTGCGGCTTCAACAACCACACCCTCGATGTCATTTGCGCTGATGCCCAAGCGAATCTCTCTAATGTCTTATCAGGTGCATGTTACTTCTGTTTACTGCATCCAGCACGAGAAATAGCGCACCGCTTGCACAAATATTAAAGGTGAGTGCGTGGTGGTACGTGCGAGCAGGATAGCAATTGTTACTGAGTAAAACGTTGATACCTGTTGGCACATTGTAGAATACAGCGACAATTCAGCACACTCCGTGTGGGAACGTGGTCATGATCCTTGACCAAACCAGCATCGCACTAACGTTTAGGTGATATTTTGAAAGCTCATGCGTCCAGAGTGTATGAGGCCACATCATCTACCGGTATGTTTGCCACAACCAGTCACCATAATAATGGTATTCTAACAATGATTCTTATTGTCGTGCCCAAGACCAATCTGTGCGTATGGCATGCGTATCATGGATGTCAGCGCTGCTCAATATTAAGAGTCCCTTCCAACTACTAGGGAGTCAATGCTACACATGAATGATGCTGATCACATTATTGAGGTCACCCATATATCAATTGCGTGCGGCACATGGTTGCACGGTCCACGGTCGTTCACAGAGGAGCTTTTGGCGATTGCATCTCGACTTGACGATTTCTCTCGAGCGCTTGTTCGTTTGGATGCTATGTCGTTGTTGTCGAAGGTTGCCAAAAACTATGAAGGACGAGGCGGTTGTGGTGTCTACGGGCGATCTGCGTGCGAACTGCTTGGTTTCATCTTATATATTGATATATGCAAAAACAGCCCTACCATAGTCACACCGGTGTGCTGGTATTCACAAATGATCAACCCTCCAATTCTGAGATATAAACACTACACCTTTGTGCGGCCTACTTCGTACCAACGTGCAATCAAATCCGAAGTCGCAAAATTCATATTGCAAATTTTTAGTTAGCAACTTCAATTACGCATTCAAAGATGGAATTACGGCAATCAAAGTTGGACCTCTAAGATCTCCATGGCTACGTAAGCAGGCGTGCTGTGCTCGCGCCAAAACGGATGGCGGAGCTGCGCTCGCGCCAAAAGCAAGGGCGCGCGGGTTGGCGCGCACTATAGCCGACGCCGACCGAGGGGATCTCACTTCGCAATTCGCCTTCTCCTTCACAGATGTCCCTCCAAGGCCGCGTTACTCGCCACACCGTCCTCGAGAAGCAGTGTGTGCTTGACGCGTATCGCGCCGGTCGTCACGACTGGCTAGCGGTTGCCGCCAGCAACGATATCCCGGTGACCACAGCCTACGACATCGTCAGCAAGGGACGGGCGGAGAGTCTCCCTCGCAGAGGTGCGAGGAACGTCAAGATCACCGCCGAAGCGAAGATGTTCCTCGGGCAGTACTTAAACGACGACTGCACGTACACGCTCGCGACAATGCAGTCCATGCTGCTGGTGGACTGCAACATCAAGGTGCACACGTCTACCATTAGTCGCCACCTCAACCAGCTTCTGTACACGGTCAAGCAAGATCGCATCGAACCGACCACGTGCAACAACGACGTCAACAAGGAGAAGCGTCGCGTGTTCGCCGAGAAGCTCATGGCTCACCAAAAAGAAGGTAACTGCATCGCTTATTATGATGAGACTAACTTTAATGTGTATTTGAAACGCCAACCGCAACGCGGTCGTGCCAAGCGCGGTAGCCGAGCTGTCGTGAAGCTTCCTCCATCAAAGGGCGTGAACCTTCAGGTGCAATGCGCGGTGTCGTCCAGCTTGGGGCTCGTCACCTATCGCCTTCAGCGCGGCAGCATTCGGATGGCGAACAACGCCGCCTTCGTGGAGGACATCTACAAGGCTACCAAGGCCTCTAACACGTTCCACCGGTACTTCCAGGGCAAGAAAGTCGTGATCGTTCTGGACAACGCTCCAGCGCACCGGCAAACCGAGGAGCGTGTCACGGAGTACCCCGACATGGAGCTGTTGCGCTTGGGACCTTACTCCCCTATATGCAACCCCATCGAGGGGTGCTTCAGCGTCCTAAAATCCCGCATTAAGCGTGACGTGGCTCTGGATCGCCACGCAATCTGCGATCGCTCGCGTGAGCCGGACAGCAACGGTGAGATCCTCTCCATTTCGGAACGCCAGATGCGCATCCTGGAGCGCGCCGCGACCGCTAACAGGAGCGTGATGACCCCAGCGGTGGTGGCCAGCATGGAGCTGCACTGTCGCGACTTCGTCACCAAGGCGGCGAACAAACAGGACATGGTGTACGGCATGTAACAGGGCTCGCCGGACCAGTAGCAGTAGTCTACTGTACGAATTTGATTGTCGTAATTCCATCTTTGAATACGTAATTGAAGTTGCTAACTAAAAATTTGCAATATGAATTTTGCGACTTTCGGATTTGATTGCACGTTGGTACGAAGTAGGCCGCACAAATGTGTAGATATCTTACCATTGATGGTGCTAGCGAGCTTCGTTTCACAGTTAAAATGTTTCCGCTCGTTGAGAAAGCTCGTTCAGAAGGAACACTCGTCGCCACAGCTCCCAACCACTTCCTCGCAATACGACTTAAGTTGGGAAACTTGGCACGGTTAACACGCCACCACAGCAAAGGGTCATCGTTGCTTCTGACTGTCTTGATAGCACTCAAGTACAAGGTAAACTCATCAGCACAGTTCTGACCCAAATCACTTCGTTGCTCCGGAACTTCATCGGGCCCGAAAAGGTCATTTAGGAAGATTCCTGTCATTCGAGATGGAGTCTGCGGTGTGACCGTGACTGGTGTCTGGTATGAGGGCTCACCTCGACATTCTCGAGCTAGGTTACGGGTCGCCGCAAGCAGGTCTGCTTCAGCGCTGTCCCTGTCTGCTGCACTCAGGTGTGACATCCGCTTTCCAATCCGGGGGTCCAGATAAGCAACCCACGCAAGCTCACTATTTTCAAGTACTCTGAAGCGCTGATCAAATAGCTTCAGAATAAATCTGCGGCAGTCGTTCATCATCACGTGGGTTTCTTCTACAAATGTCTCGTCGCCCGCCTCCGCTATCAACTCTGCAAACAAATCGATTCGTGATAAGTGCTTTCGGACACTATGGAGAATGGGAACCACTAACGCCATCGTAGGATACTGCTGCCCACTGAGGGCCGTCGTAGCAGCACCAAATGGAGCCAGTAAACTCGTCAGACACTTGATAGTAAGCCAGTCCGACGCTTTTGGCCGCCACAGTTTATCCTCCATTCCTGCAAATTCGACGCGACCTGGAGAGCTTCCCAAGTACGCGAAGAACCTCACCAAACTACTCTCAAGTACGATTAAGCGCTGTAACATTTCCCAACAGCTATTCCATCGCGTGGGGCAGTCCACTTGTACTCGTAGAGCCTCGCTGCGTTTGATTCCACGGGCTCTAACTTGACATTCGTCAAGACGATTTTGCCCTTTCGGCGATTTTCTAAAGTAGCAGGCAAGTGTGTGGAAGCGCTGAATAATACCTCGCACCACATTTGTCTCATTGCGTCCGAGATTACTGATTGTGACGTTCAAGTACGTTTCCATCTCTTCGATGGCAAAATCGCGAAGAATATCCATTTGTTCACGGTCCTCTCGTGAAAGCTGCTCGTCTTCCTGGTGCTCTGTAATTGGCTCAGCTGTCTCGTTGCTCACCTCAACCGTCCAAGCTGGTAGGTCCTGTTGTTGATTCCTCGTCGTCTTCTGCTTGATTAATATACCAGCCACGACCAAATGAAGTGAGTGTGCAATACATGACATGCTCGGGACACCTACAATATCGGCAGCACTAACCATATTGGTGCCTCCGTCATGCCCCAATTTGGTACAATACTCTTTTGATAGCCCCCATTCATCGCGCATCTCATTTAACGCAGTAGCAATTGCAACACCGTCGTGTATACCAGGAAGCTCCTGGACTTCCAGGGTCCAGCTCCTCAACTCAAATGCTTCGGTGAGGAAATGAATAGTCAGCGAAATGTAGCTGTGACCATCCCTTCCGGTCCATATATCACTTGTCAATGAGTAGAAAACACAGCAATGAAGGATGTCCTCTGTGACGAGCTTTCGAAAGTACACAGCTAGCGCCACTATCTCGTTTCGAAGTTGGGAACGATTGGGTAACGCAAACTTCACGTGGTCCAACTGATGAGTGATATAGAAGACGAATTCCTTAAACGCTTCGTCTTCCACGACGATCATTGGCCTGAAATGTCGTGCCACCCAACGACCCAGCAATTTGTTGACATTTTGCTGTTCCGGTAGAGTGATTTTCCTGATAGGAGCTTGATTGTCATGAGATACAGCGCCGCTAAGCTCGGAATCTAATCGCCGGGCAACACGCTGGGTTTGAATACCGCCACCGGCAGTAACAACTAAGCCATGATGACCTCGATAGATCTCAAGTAGATCGGCGTGCTTGCCATTCATATGCTCAACCATTTTGTGCTTTCCCGATACGAAACTGCATTGACGTGCTGCAGAGCAAGCATATAGCTAAGCCACCATGCTCGTTGGCCAGGTCCCGACCAGGCACTAGGGCAAATGAATCCATGGATCTCAAACGGGCAAAGTACCAAACGTCCTTCCGCTTCTGGATTTTCATTTTGTAGAGTCGTAAGGCCGTGTTCTGCTTTGCTTGAGCCTCTGAGGCATCGACGTCTGGCAATTGATGAATATCATGGTGATGTTCTGCTCCTTGCCTTGCGACTGGTGGCCCCCGCCTCTGGTCAGGCGGCTTCCTTGAGCAGAACGAGTAGCAAATTGAGCTGACAATGTAGGTGTCTGTGCTGACTGTGAAGGGGGCGGAAATCTATTATGGGAGCCAGGATCGGCTTGTCGTCTTGGCTTTACTGGAGTTCCAGGTACGGTCGAAGCTTGCATACAAGTACGACAGCCACGCGGTGTTCGAGGGGATTCCATTAACACACCTAATGCTTCCTTGGGACTGGCCTCTTGCCACATCAAGCGGCTCTGCTGCAAGCGATAACTAGCTTTTTTGTATGTGCATATTATATCCAAGTCAGGGTGTTCGGAGGGGGTTCCGAGGGATTTCGAAGGTTTTCAGCCTCAACCCGGGTGTAGCGTAGGGGGGGGGGTTCAGGCCCTGAACTTCAGGGGGGGGCAGAGTAGAACAACGCCAACCTTCTGTGAGTTGAGGTTTTCCATGAGATGGGACAACTGTACCGGTAGCCTGCAGGGAGGGGGTGACAATCAACACCGAGATTACGGTATCGGATACGCGCGGGCGATCCAAATCTCCATCGCTCCCCCCCCGTTGAAGTGCTCGCGTGTCACTTGCTCCGTCGTTGCTCATGAAGTCGTTCCCGACGACGTCGCTGCTGCCCAAGGAGGAGACGCTGGCCGCGCGCTTCCTGCAGCAATTCCCCGACTCGGACGGGCGCGGCGCCGTGGTCGCCGTGTTCGACACGGGTGTGGACCCGGGCGCGCTCGGGCTGCAGCGCACGCCCGACGGCCGCCCCAAGCTCGTCGACATCGTGGACGCCACGGGCGCGGGCGACGTGGACACGTCCGCCGTGCTGCGGCCCGCGGACGGGAAGCTGGCGCTGCCCTGCGGCCGCGCGCTGACGCTGGACGCCGCGTGGCCGCCGAGCCGCGACGGCGCGTACCACGTGGGGCGCGTCGCGGGCTTCCACCTCTTCCCGGGGCCGCTGGTGGCTCGGCTCAAGGCCGAGCGCCGCGACACGTTCGACGCGCAGCAGCGCGCGGCCGAGAACGACGTGCAGCAGCAGCTGGCGCGTTACGGCGACGGCGAGAGCGGCGACGCCGCCACGAGCGACGCGGCCAGGAGGCGCCGGAAGAAGGACCTTCAGGCGCGGCTCGCCCAGCTGCAGGAGCTGAGCAAGAGCTACGAGGACCCGGGGCCCATTTACGACGCCGTGGTGTTCCACGACGGCGCCAAGTGGCGCGCCGCGCTGGACACGACGGAGACCGGGGACTTCACCGGCGCCACGCTGCTGACCAACTTCAAGGACGAGCGGCAGTACGCCACGTTCTCGCACGAGTCGCAGCTCAACTACGTGCTCAACATCTACGACGAGGGCAACACGCTGAGCGTGGTGAACGACGTGGGCGCCCACGGGACCCACGTGGCGGGCATTGTGGCCGCGCACCACCCGGACCAGCCCGAGTGCAACGGCGTGGCTCCCGGAGCGCAGATCGTTGCCGTCAAGATCGGAGATGGACGGCTGGGCAGCATGGAGACGACCTCCGCGCTCAGCCGAGCCATTCTGGCCGTCATGGACGCCAATGTCGACGTGGTCAACATGAGCTACGGAGAGTACGCGTCGCAGCACGACTACGGACGCATCGTGGAGCTCAGCAATGAACTGGTGAACCAACACAATGTCACCTTCGTCGTGAGTGCGGGGAATAACGGGCCTGCGCTCGGCACGGTGGGTGCCCCGGGAGGCACGACTTCCAGCATGCTCGCGGTTGGAGCATACGTCTCGCCCGAGATGATGGACGCGGAGTACATTATGCGAGACAATGACCTGTCGGGCATCGCCTATACTTGGTCGTCGCGTGGGCCTACTTTCGATGGAGACTTGGGCGTGAATATCTGTGCTCCTGGTGCGGCTATCGCCCCTGTGCCCAACTGGACGCTCAACAAGAAACAGCTCATGAACGGCACGTCCATGTCTTCACCGAATTGTGCCGGAAACATTGCTTTGCTAGTCAGTGGCCTGAAGGCTCGAGGTATAAGTTACACCCCTTACTCGATCCGCCGCGCGTTGGAGAACACTGCAGTCAAGGTTCCCAACGTTGAGGTATACGCGCAGGGCAAGGGCCTTATTCAAGTGCTTCCGGCGTTCGAGTATCTAGTGAACAGCAACACCTTTGATGGCACGAAGAAGTTTCCCCTGTACTACGAAATCAAGACATCGTCGGGAGATGGAAATGCTCGTGGAGTTTTCCTCCGCGACAGCGCTGACTTCACTCACGACAACACTGAAGTGAACGTCACAGTAACGCCTATTTTCCATAAGAAGGCACTCCAGGAGGACAAGGTTCACTTTGAGCAGCACGTTCGCCTGGTTCCTTCTGCCCGTTGGATTGATGTGGGCCGAAGCTTAGCCTTGATGCATGGCGGGCGCGCGTTCAAGGTATTGGTGGAAACTAAACATCTTAGTACTGGTGAACATTATGGCGAAGTTGTCGCTTATGACACGAAGAATGAGGCGCGAGGTGCTCTGTTCACAATCCCTGTGGTCGTTGTAAAGCCGGAGGATGCTACGTCGGTAGTTACGTATCAGAAAAAGTTCCAACCTGGAGACATTTCTCGTCGCTTTATTACTCCTCCAGTCGGAGCTACATGGGCAGACATTATCTTTTCACGTGCCAGCTCGAACGGTGAGCGTGAAGTGGAGTCCAACTCGTCGGGGAAGCTATACATGTTCGACGCGCTGCAGTTTCAGCCCTTCGTGCGCCAGAGCCTATCATCGTTCCACAAGGCATTTTATCTCAAGCCCGGACAGGAGCTTATCTTCAGTATGGATCTTTTGGGTGGTTTAACGACCGAGTTCTGCTTGGGTCAGTTCTGGAGCGCGCTGGGAGACTCAATCGTTCAGATCGAAATCCGCTTCCACGGCATCAAGCCCGACCAGGAGAAGATTGTTGTCGCAGGCGGTGAAGAATCGCACAAAGTGCTCGTTTCAAGTTCTGTAGAGACAGAAATCCTGGCTCCGAAGGTGAGCTTTACGAAGTACGTGCAGCGAATCCGCCCGAAGACAGCGGAGATAACGCCATTGAGCTCGACCCGTGATCAGTTTCCCGACGATCGTCAGGTCTATCAGCTTATCCTGACGTATCCTCTTACAAAGAAGGAGGCGGGTAAGGTAGTGCCGCAGTTACCACTTTTGAATGGCCGTTTGTATGAATCGCCGTTTGAAGCGCAGCTGATGATGATTTTTGACGACAAGAAGCAATACCTGGGATGCTCGGATGCCTACGGCGATGAAACGACTCTGAAGAAGGGTTCGTACGTTGTTCGCGCTCAGATTCGGCACGAGGACGTCAGCAAGCTTGAGAAGCTGAAGCAGATGGTGTTACTCTTGAATCACGAGATCAAGGAAATGTCTGCGTCCGTGTTTGGTCACCAAGATGACGTTGCGCTAGGCGGTAAAGCGCTGGACAAGAAGACCCTGCCAACTGGAAAGTATGTGCCCTTGTTCATTGGGGAGCCCGCCCATGACAAGCTTCCTACTGGAAATACCGTCGGAGATGTCCTCACTGGTAAAATCCACTTTGGACAGAAGGACGGTACCATTAAGGGGTAAGTCTTTTTGCTTGACAATACTAGTGAACAGCGAGGGCCACTCACACTTGTGTGGCTGCTGCTATTGATGCTGATAACAGGAGCGGCAGACGTCCAGGCGGGTTCAATATCACCTACGTCATTCCTCCTGCGCCCACACCCGTGAAGGATCCCGAGCCTGAAGAGCCGAAAGATGAACGTGATGAGGAGGAAATCGCGAAGGAGGCTGTGCGCGACCTGCTTTTGGAACGGACGACGAAACTGGTCGGGAAGCCTACCTTCTTACCTGCGTGGCAGCGTCTCGTGGACCAGTTCCCGAGCCACCTACCAGCGATGCAGGTGAAGCTGCACCACTTCGACGCCGAAGCCAACCGGTCTTCACAGCTGACGGAGGTGATTAAGGCAGCCGAATCAGTACTCGCTCTCATCAAGCAAGACGAGTTGGCGCTGTTCTTCGGCACGCGCAGTGTCCCTGGCGATCAACCGGCAGCGGAGAAGAAGCTGCGCAAGGAGAAGGAGAAAGAGAAATGGATCCTGGCCGACGCGCTTGCGCGCAAGGCGCGTGCACTGGGCGACTCCGCGCAATGGGACGATTTCCTCCTCACGTACGCCGAACTGCAGAAGTGGGAAGACGTCGAGGCAGCCACATACCTGAACGTGGCGCTGCTGCACGATCGCCACTTCGACGCTCACGGCCTCGCGCTGCAGCGTCTGCGCAAGGTGCAGGACCTGGAGCAGCCGGACAAGTCCAAGATCATCTCGGATGAAAAGCTAGCGACGGAAATCTCCAACACGCTCAACGAACTCGCGTGGAAGCACTGGGCCACGTACGAGTCGAAGTGGGAGTGTCGTCGGAGCCCGACGTCCTACCGGATCTTTTAGATCAACAAGGAAGTGCATGTAGTCCCAACCTGGGTGAAAGAAAATGATTCCTTTGAGTCCGGTAAAACTCGCACCCAATTCTGACTAGTTAGAGTGGTAATCTATTTTAAAATAAATTACCAGCGCGTCGACCACGTGGCTGCTTGAGAGTCGCATTACGACGAATCAAATCTCCGTGATTTAGGATATTGGAAGGCAGTCTACCAAATACCCCTGCCAATTGACAGGATGCGTGTCCTGAGCAAGGGAAGGGCGAGACGTTGCACCCTCAGAGGTGTCCAGTGAATGAGCGGTCCTGCATGGCGATCTTCCTGCAGTGCAGCCATTCCCCCTTCGGCCGTGTGCCCCTCAAGCGGCAACAGCCAACGGTTGAGTCGTAGAACAGCCGCAGCCATGGAGGTGTGCTCGCTCGTGGCCGAGTTCGTGATCCCGGAGCTGGGCGAGGCCATCTCGGAGGCGCTGGGCAACGTGCTGGGCCTGGTGAAGGAGATGAAGGAGAACGAGGAGCTGTGCCGCCGCGTGTACGACCGCATGGCCTTCGTGAACGACGAGCTGTACAAGATCACGGACGAGACGGCGCTGCGCCAGAACCGCGTGCTGTTCATGTACGGCCGCACCATCTCGGACTTCCTCAAGTTCCTCAAGCGCCAGTCGCAGAAGAGCCTCATCAAGCGCCTGGCCAGCAACCGCAAGGTCGTGGCGGCCGTGCAGGACTTCCACAGCGACCTGGACGAGCTCTTCAAGCTGCTCAACATCGCGCACATGCTCGAGATGGCCAAGTGGAAGCTCGAGTGGCAGCAGGACCAGCAGCGCGTGCGCCGCCAGATGACCGACATCCTCGCCAACGGCCAGAGCATCCGCGCCGAGATCCAGAACTCGGGCTCGTCGCTGCAGGAGGGGCTCGCCATGATCAAGTTCGAGCTCGACCACCGGGAGGACGAGAACGACCCGGAGCAGATCAAGCTCATGCGCAAGGCCTTCACCAAGGTCGTGAGCACGTCCAAGGCCAAGGTGCCCGTCGTGCCCCAGTGGTTCATCAGCAGCGACGATGTCGAGTTCGACTCCAATGATTCGTTCGACTGCGGCTCCTACGGCTCCGTCCACCGCGGCATCTGGGGCAAAGGCGCCAACGTCGTCATCAAGTGTCTGCTCATGGACGATGAAAAGGCCATGAAGTCTTTTTTCCGGGAGGTCGAGGTGTGGAACAAGCTCAGCAACCCGCACATCGTCAAGCTCTTCGGCGCTTGCCATGTGAGCACGCCTGCCTTCTTCGTGTGCGAGGACGCGATTCACGGAAACTTCGCGGACTACTTCATGGAGGATAAGAGCGAGGTCTGGAGACTGTTCCATGAGGCTGCAGTGGGCTTGGCGTATCTGCATTCGCAGAAGGTAGTGCACGGCGACCTCAAGTGCAACAACATCGTGATCGGTGCGGACGACAAGGCCAAGATCTGTGACTTTGGCTTCTCGTACATCCGTAGCCAGTCGGTGGGGCTCAGCGCAAAAGCGCAGACAGACACCGTGCGTTGGAAGGCCCCGGAGTGTCTGATGCCTATGGGCGAAACTGAAACCGACCCGGAACACAACCCGCGGTTCGCCTCGGATGTTTATTCGTTTGGAATGTGTATCATTGAAGCATTCTTGAATGAGCCCCCGTTTGGCCTGGACGATGATGACACTATCCTGGAGAAGGTGTTCTCAGGAGAGGGATACCCCCGTCCGGACGGATTCAAGGACGACGAGTGGGAACTCGTACAGAAGATGACGGATCCCGAGTGGAAGAGCCGAATCGGGCTATCTGCTGTGATCGATGAGCTGGCGAGGTTTGCAGAGCGTGAGAAGACCGCACAACAAGCTACTCGGGACTGTCCAAGCTGTTCCACGAGCGTCCCGGCAGGATTCAAGTTCTGCGGTAAGTGCGGCTCACCGCTGGGAGCTGCGCAGCCTAATGTTGCGGCGTCGGCATAAGCATAAGCATAAACATATGTAAAGCTCGTCGGTTTCACCCCCGAAGCAATGGGTACAAATCATGCTTGCCTGGTTTTGAGCCCGAATCACATGACCCATAAATCGTACGGAAATTTGAACTAAAAACACACTGGTTCCGTCAGTGTAAGATTCTGAATAAAAGTGGCAGCTACATGGCCAGAGAGGTCTGTGGCGTATCACCCACCGGGTGACAGAAGGAACCCAGTACAGCCATGATGTTCTCTCGACTCTCAATTTGTTTAGGGCTCTGTCGGCGCTGTCACGAGTTCCAGGGTCTACTACGTAATAGTAAGGGCCACAGTATTTGCAGAATGCATTGCGTGTTGTTACTGCTAACAGGCAGTCCCGCTAAGAAGAGGGACACAACGGGCAAAAACTCGGATAGCTGAATTTTTTTTGGGTCTCTCCTTTTGTATCAAGAAAATCATACCAGCAGATAGCCGTTTATACTAAACTTCACGCTGTGGCCACTCGCGCTGAAGCAGACACTCGTGCATACCTAACAGATCGACGTCAACAACGTGACATGACTGGGCTTGGCTGCGCCTTGGGAAACGTTATACTAATAGCATTTTGAATTTGAGAGTGGGGAACTTGTACATTTTTCCGATCCACGCCTCTACTTTGACCTTCATGTGCTCCAGACTGGTGCTTCCAACTGAAGCCCCAACCTCTCAATCCTCTCGAATTGGCGACCACATGCGGACACTGTCCATATTGTTGTTCTGGGCAGCGTTCTAGCCTTGCTAGCCTTCACTTTAAATCTGTTATGCTCGGTGTGCGACGCCGGGAATCTGGGCCTCAGATGGTGACCTTGCCCAAGGCACCAATCACATGCCTAAATTTGAGGGTGTCCCTACGAAGGCTTGAATGCACACGCAGTGCTGCGCGCACCGCGGCCTGCAATAACAAGTGTACTGTTAAACATGAAGCAACCGCATCCCTTTGCGAGAATCTCATGTCCATCGGACCGTTTCCGCATTTTGTGTATTTCTGGGTTTCCCTCAATCGCTCCAGCGGGATTGCCTATTAAAATACCTACCTGCACACTCATGCATCGTTGTGGAACACGCTAGAACCACAGAAAAAACACCGCATTTTAATGATACTTTCGGTATAGTTTGGTCCCTTTTCGGTATTTTGCGAATATACGGAGTTGCCGATCACCATATGCTATCATGCAGCTGCGCTAGCAAAATATAACGTTAGTGAAAAATTACGGAAGGGAGATCAAATTTAGAAAAAAAATGTTGGCTGTCTGCGACTGGTCAGTTCGAAATCCCCCCTCAGAGCGCTCCTGGAGTAATACCCCCCCCGGTTCGTGCGGACCACGATGGTATGTATGTCTTCCTGCTCAGTATTGGCTCCTCCGAACTCATCGTGTACATCATCATGCAAGCAGCCTCCTGAAGAAGAGCTACCGGTGTATCCTGGATATAGCAAGCAGCGCGGGGCTCGAGATGGAACTATGCCAACCCTCTCTAGGCAGCAACAGGCGGAAGCAAAACGCGTGCAGATCCGATCTGAAAGTCGGCTTGCGAACGAAGCTAGTCTCTACGATGCCAGACGACTTCCTCCGCTCAGTCAAGTGATGAGGCCTCGGGGAAAATGGTTGACTTTATTTCAAGAGCGCGAATTGAGCAATCAGTATGGAGACCGAATGCAAAACCAACTCGCTACAGCCGCAAACGAGCCCAACCTCCGACAAGACAATTCAATTGAAATCGTTCGAGGTGCTGGCGATGGAACTAAAACCAAGATCGAGGATTCGAACTCGCGGACCAGTTCGCTCTCCAGCGAGGATTTAGCGGAAGTGCTGCATGAATTGGATGCCGCTGAGATACAACTAAAAGTGCAGGAGCCCGCAAACCCACCAAAGTTCCACAAAATATTCACCGAATTTCACACCAAAGTCGCAATAGGCCTTCAGGTGATGACGCGTTGACAGAGGTGTTGCAACAGTTAGACGAAGAAGACGAAGAAGCTTCGCACGGTGACACTGACGACTGTGATTACGAAGAGAAGAGCTCTGCGGGTGATGTGGATACAGAAGATCAGAGTGAAGACACCGAAGATTCCCCGGAAAAAAACGAGAGTCCAGCCGATTATATGTGGCGGGTCTATCAATTAAAGGAAACTACCGAAGAACCACCGAAGCAAAACCGAAAAGAAACCGAAAGAGACATTCACGTGTGGTTGAGACGGAAGGACAAACCAATAGTGGATCCGACCCTGATACTGAAAGTTTTATGGAGGGCTTTCCCATGTACTGGTCTTCGTGGGAAAAGTTTTACGAAGCATTCGCTGACTTTCAAGAAACTACGTTTCAACAGTTTTCTTCTCGTACAAGTACTTATGTGTCAACGAGAAACACACAGATCATGGTAGCTCAGGAGCGCGCCATGAAAAATGAGGCGGCAACGAGGAAGTCAACACCCACCAAACGAAAGAAACGAACAACTACTGGAGGAAAACTGTTACCGGAGTCGTGGGTGACGTACAGCAAGACTTTTTGTTGTACTCATGGCATGCCATTTGATCCGAAAGGTAGTGGTAAGCGGTCACACACCAAGGTTCGGGCGACGGGGTGCACCGCTCGAGTGAATGCCCGAGTGAAGCTTAGAACTGAGTATAGTGTCTAGACGGAGCATTGTGTCCACTTTCATTTCTCTCCATACAAGAACACTCACAGACCCGTTCCAATAGCCACAACCACAGCTTACATTTTCTTCTCCTTCTCCATATACCAGTATACAGATTAAAATGGCACTTCTTCACTCCCCATGGTGTCCATACATCTTCTCGTGAACTCTCGCGTAAATAAAAAATAATCTAAAAGCCTCAGTTATCTTAAGAGAACTTTATAATATATAAGAGAAGATGTGCAATTACCTGACCAAATACTCAACGAAAAATGCAAGCCTTCTAGAAGCGTCTGATGCGAAGGAAGCTTTCTACAAACCATACACCGTTTTAGAAACCATCATTTAC
>BSXT01000545.1:0-18225 GCA_030267785.1 Phytophthora fragariaefolia | reverse complement strand
AGGGTAAGCTTCGTCGACTACTTGGCCCGATGCCCGATCAGCTGACGCTGCAGTGATGACTGCCACGCAGACAGCGCTGACAAGGAGGTGGTGCAGGAGCTTCATGGTGCTCGGGTGTTCTTAGAGACACGCAGGTCTGGGCCTTGCGGCTGGCTGGGTTTGCTCGCTTGCTTGTTTGCTTTGAACTTGGCACTTTCAAGATTGACAGGCTGGAGCGCCGGAACCTTTGGCCACCACCAGACCAGGCTTGAGGGCTGCATCGTAATGGTTGCATCGTAATGGCTGCATCGGCTCACAGAAAGATAAAGTCGCGAGGCGAAGACTATTTATTTCACGTCGATCCTCGTCTTGGGGTTCCTGGTCGATGGCTGTCGTCTGGTAGTTGGACTTGGTCTTTGTCCCTACAACTGTTGAGGAGGAGCCAAGTCCTGGGACGAATAAGGTTTGGAAGGCTGCACCGACGCGACAGCCCCTCGCAGTGGCCACCTGGAAGCCGGCAGCCGCCCGGACTACACTCGAGAGTGCATCGCCAATAACAACGACTACGAGTGAGCCATGGTGTGATCCTCTAGAGTGGCGGCATGTGCAACACTGGTGGATGCTCGGACGGCCCCAGCGTCACGGTGACCTACGACAATGCCGCCATCCGCCCCCCCCTCCCAACCTGGTTGGGGTCCAAGCGGTGAATTTCTGGATTCTACCCAGGCGGATTGCAACCTACGGCTGCGGAGCAAGGAATCCGAGAATTACAAACCGTAAGGTCGAGAACCAAGCCTCGAAGGTCAGCCTGTTCAGGTCGAGAACCATAACCGAAGAAACTTTGGATTCTAGAAACCAATGAAGGAGAGCAGCTCGGGCCCTACCAGCGTAAATGAACTGAAGCAAGAGCGAGCTGAAGAGCACAGGGATTCGAGTTGTGGTGACTTTGCTGTTGAAGCGTAACACCTGGTGCAGTTGTGGCGTACCTCGTTGGCAGACTGTAGGTTGGTGAATCGATAGATAATACCATTTCAACTCCTTCTGGTAGTCCTTCTGTTTTTGCCCAAACTAGCAAACTACGCGTAGAGTCAATGACGCGTGGCCCACATGTGTGCTGTTTGAAAGTGCAACACAAGTTGTCGACAATCCCTCACGGATGAAGTACAGGAGACTGGTTCTTTGGCTCTTGAACAGCACATGCCAAGACTTCCGGTTATGAATCCAGATCGACTCGTCATTTCTTCCAGGGTATGTGTCAAGCGCACCCAAGGATTCAGATATTGTCAGACTGCAACGTAGACTTGAGCGTCTGCTTGGTATGGAGATTGCGTGCATGGCAGCTCCATCGAAATTAGGTTTCGTCATGTGAGTTTGCCACTTTTAAGACGCATCAAACGGCACAGGTTACTTCTAGTCTCTGCAGAGCTACATGAAACCTCACGTCTCCACGCGTGCTCACCAGTCCGTTCCTCTTCGCGGCTACGAGCGAGTGCTCACCATGGTCGACAAAGTTTCTACCAAGATTGTTCACTCAATGCTCGTGCGAGGTCCCACGACAATCTTGCTGCAGTTCTTGGCAACACCAGTCATGAACACCTTCAACATGCATCCTCGCATGCGTTCACTGCAGGATAAGGGCCGCGAATTCATGGCTGAGATCCACCCACCGCTTACTCGGCACGACGTCACTTCGTTCGCTCTTGTTCGTGTTCGTATGGTGTCTTCCGTTGCAAGCAATGTCGATGATATGATGAGTGGGTGGCAACAATACGCTGACGACGAGTGTAGTATCGGCTTCGATCAGTTCAAGCAGCTACCATTTTTCCTGACAGTCTGGGTCGACGAGAGAGAGGACTCAGCGCGCTTGATGCTCTTCTCAGATAGCTACATGTCGGACGGGCACTCCGGGATGGTGGTGCTCAATTGCATTCTTGAGCGAGTTGCAATACTTGCTAACGAACAATTGGGGGCGTCTCGGGATGAGTCTAAACCAAAACAACCACCACGCCAAGTGCAGGAACTTCCACTGCGACCCCCACTCTACAAAATGTGGTTGTCAAATGTCGCTTGGGCTAAGTCGATTTTGAAGTGCGTTGTGAGTGTCACTGGTCGGAAGAGATTTCGGGATCGGGTGATGATTTACAAACCATTGCTATCAGCTCGAGCAGGTCAACGCCAATTTACAGCGCCCCCAGCGACGAATAGCAGCACAGCTTTATTTGCATTGGGCGATCCAGAGTGCATGATGAAAGTTGTGGCAAAATGCAAGGAGGAAAATGTTACCGTTGGCGGGGCGCTTGTCGGTATTATGATACTAGCATTTTATCACGTCATGAAAGAGCGAAAGAGTAATCCATCGCGGGACTGCTTCAAAATTGCTGTTGATCTAGGATTTAACATGTGTCGACGTGTGCCAAACCCCGCTGATGAAGAGCAAGTTGGAATGTACACAGCACTCACAAGCCTGGACTGGTTAACCTGCGAAGGGGCGAACTTGGAAACCACGAGCTTTTGGGATCTTGCTCGTTGTGCGAAGCAGGCGATCATTGAGAAGCCCATGCATACGTTGGCTATGGCGCTACCAACAGTGCTGATGGACAAGTATGTGAATTCTCGAATGAAGCAGTCGTTTCTCAAAGGGGTCTACCTTCCCAATTCCCTCGTTTCAGATATCAACATCTCGAACCTTGGTATATATCCATACTCAAGGGAGCATCAAGTTTCAGGCTATACAGATGAATTTGGCAACGGGGACCTCACTGTTGAAAGCCTCCATGTGTATCACCCGCTTCCACATCTCGCGTCGTCTGCTACGTTTTTCATTACTGCTGTAGATTCCTTCAATTATTCTATGGCGCACAAGTGCGAAAAGGTAGTCGGTGAGGCTCTTTTTGCAGCTATTGTTGAACTCTGCGAAGGCATCAATCGCATTGGCACAGACGAAAAAACTCTTAGATGTGTTGAACCGCGTTGCTTTGCGCTACACTGGACACGACTACGTGTAGATTTGTCGTTCAAATCACCATTAATCAAATTTGAGACTCAAAGAAATATACATTTTTGGCTACTTTAGAAATGGCGTGGCTTGAGCTAGCACATCACCCATGGTGGCGTTCGCGTCCACTTCCCCAATATGCTCGGCAAATGTGACATAGGCTTTGAATAGTCTATTAGCATCGCCGTCTTCGTATTTGTGTAGCATTGCGTAGTTGAAGCTTTTAACCATTGATACATACATAAGTGTGCCCATGGAGAAGAAAGGAACGGACTCGTACAGGAACAGCGCCTCCACAGAGATCTCACCTGCGTCACCGAGCGAGTGTGTCATCGGATACGGGTAGCGACCAATGTTCGAGATATTAACGTCCCCAGTGCACGAATTCTTCACCACATGCTTTGAGAATGCTATGGGCACGGACGCCGAGTTGAAGTTCTGGTCCATGAAAATATCCGTGAATGCCACGGCGGGAGATTTAAGCCCGTTTTTGATGTCCTGCTTGCACGTGCGAGCTACATCCCAGAATTTTGCGAAGGCGAGAACTGTTCCAGGGCTTTTCACACTATCCAGGGGTACTAGAGACGCAAAGCTGCCGACGACGTCCTCGGGTATTGGAATTGGCAAACGGGTGCGCAGATTCGTGCTCATAGTGAGAGTGACCTTGAAGTTATCGGTCAGCGCCGTGGAGTGGTGTTGCTGTGAGGCGTGATAATAAGCCAAGATCACCGCGGCAGTTAGCGCTCCGGAGTAAGTGACCCCCTCCTGCTTGCAACGCGCGAGCACCTTCTTCACAGTCTCTGGGGAACCCGACTCAAACAATGCGTAGCTTGGATTGTTCTTGAATGGATAAACTAAGTCGGCTTGATCCGAGCGTGCAGGCAGCAACGGCTTCGTATGCGAAGTGAGCACGCTCTTAATCACAGGAGCGAGCAGCTTCACCGCCATTTTCGTGAGTGGCGTCGACACCGAGTAGTTGTCTAACCACAGATTGTACGGCGACGTCCGAACGGGGTACTGCTTCGGCTCGATATCCGTCTGACTAGCAGACAATACCACGTGCTTCAATGTGTCATTGAAAATCGTCATGCCGGAAGAACCGTCGCACATGTAGTGGTCCGAGAAGAGGAAGAGTCTGGCCGTGTTGTTCGTCTCGTCGGCCCAAACCTCGAAGGACGACGCAAAATCCTCGTACCGGTTCACAAACTTCTCGCATTCTTCCTGCACATGCTGCTTCCACACGCCAGCCTCTTCCTCAGCAGCGTCCGTCGCACGAACCCGCAGCAGCCGACGCACAGCAACGTCGTCGACTGTGATCGGCGGCTGGATCTCCGCCTCGTGAAACGCGTCCCTAACCTGCAGCGCTCGCATTGTCGGGTGCAAGTTGTACGTATGCATGAGCGCCTTCGGGAGGTGCTGGACCAGTGTGGCCACCGGACCCTTGACCACCGTCACATGGGCCACTTTGGTGGACGAATTGTCCACCGCCGTGTACACCCGCTCGAAGCCGCGCAGCTGAACGCGAACATTCCCATTCGACCCCGTTCTCACCGGCGGCGGTGCCATTGTCGACCCGCTCAACTTGACAAACTTTGCTGAGTGGAACGCAGGCACCAAGGACCTGGCGTAGGGATCTGAAGCGCATTGTGATCCCCTAAAATAATGAAGCGAGACCTTGATTGTGCCACTGCAACCCGTGACCTGCACATCCGTTGACCCAGAGACGGGGCGACCACGCACGCGCCGGTGATGTTCACGGTACATGTACCGGTACATTTTCCGGTACTGTGGAAGGAAATACCTTTTTGTAATAGTGGAAAACTATAATAAATACATCGGATACGACAGGGTTTTCGAAGGTAGCGGGTGCGGTTGTTGACTGTACTGATGTCATGGGTGCCTTCCAAAACCTATATAAAGCCGTTTGATCATTTTAATCGGCTCTTGTTTGGGGCTACATTTCGGTAATTTAGATGGTCTAACGACTGAGAAAATTCAAGACCGCTAAGTTCGTAGCGCTTATCCATGCCGAACTTAAGCTTCACGAACGCTTTCTACTACTACAATAAGTTATTTCCACTCCAGGTTGGTGGTCTCCGCTGCATGAGCTGCTTCCCAGGTGGCTCGAGGGCGCTGGGCGTGCTGCTGGGCTTCCAGCGCGAGATCCGGGCGTTCGTGCCGGCATCCGAGCAGTGCAATTTGTCCGGAGCTTCGTGGTGGTTGTATCTCTCCGCGACGAGGAGGGCTCGGGATGGTGCCGCCACCTCGTGGCCGGCCGACGACCAGCTCGGGGCGCTGGCGCAGCGTCTCCATGCGCGACTGACGAGAGGAGGCGGACGCTCGGACGTCCGCAAGAAGCGGACGAGGTTCCGCTTGGCGGTGGGTCAAGTGCGCGTGCTGCTGCGCGACCTGCTGCTCGTGGCGTGCGGTCTGCGCGCGTCGTGTCTGGTGGACTGCTGCGCGCTGCCCAAAGAGTGGGCGGCGCTCGTGCTCAGCAGCCTCGCGCACGAGCGCGAGCCCTACAGCCGCTGGTGTGCGGTGCACCGAGTGCGTGCGGTGCTGCTGGACGGGAACGTCTTCTTCGTCAACGTAGACGCGTTCGTGCGCGAGAAGATGGCGGAGCTGGCGAGCGGCTCGCAGCCGATGTACGTCGACGTGAGCGCGAGTCTCGCGCAGCCTGCGCTCGTCAACGACCCCAGCTCTGAAACCAAGTTGTGCAGACTGCAGACTTATGCGCAATGGACCGTCACAGCCTGCAGAGAGCTGCTCACGGCAACCAGCTCAGTGCTGGAGTGGACGCGGCCGCCAGGTACGAACGCCACGGCGTTGGCGGGCGTGTTGCTGTGCTACCCGTGCGTGTACGACGTCCTGCAGGACGTCCTGCAGGACCAGGACGCCGACGGGTGGGGTGAGCAGCGCAACTGCCTCGGCCTGTGTCCGCTCGTGGTGCTGCAGACCGCCGTGACGGTGTACGTATCCGCGCGCCCAGCTGTTGCCGTCCACCTCGCTCTCTTCTGACGACGTTGTCACCTGGTACAGGCCGCCGCACCAGCTGGCGATCGCGCTGCACGAGTTCTCCGTGCCGCGGCGTCTGCTCGGCGTCCGCAGCCGCTTCAACGAGCGCCAGCAGCAACCGCTCGACGTCGACGTGAACGCCGCGGGTTCGCCGGCGGCGGCTCTGCTGCGAGCGCGGAGCCTGCTCAAGCTGCGCCGGGCCATCGAGGCCAGCGCCTTGGCGCCTACTGGCAGTGTCCAGGCCCAAGTGCGTGTTCGCACCCGCTCGCTGCCCCGCGTGGCGCTCTAAATCAGTGCTCCGTCGCGCTGTCACACAAACAAACCAGCTGGATACCCGGGCTACTTTCCACGCCGCGCTACTTCCCGCCTCCTCTTGCTCTCCGTATGCGTGTATACCTCTGCAAACTCCGTGTGGCGCACACCAGTAGATGTGCGACCACACAACCGCTGCTCTCGTCACCTTGGGCTCAGTTCGTAACGGTCGGCGTCATGGGCGCGTCCGCCTCCGCGCCGCGCAGGCGCCACCGGCCGTGTACGTGGGTCCCCGCGCCGCGCGCTCTGCGTGCGGAGCTCCCGGCGGGTCCGTCGAGCTGATTGGCGTTGCGGCATTTAACCTCGTTCTCCCTGCGCTGCAGTCGACGCGTCCGAGTTCACCGTCGCGTGGCTCACGTTCAAGGTGCGGCGGGGGGATGCAAAGCTCCCGAGAGAGGTTAAATGACTGCTGCAGAGAGGTTAACCTCTGTGCACTGCAGGGCGACGCCGTGGAGGACGAGGAGCAGCGCGACGTGGCCAGGAAGGACGGACTGCTGTCGTCCAAGCTGCTGCGAGGGCTCTTCGGAGGTGACGAGCTAGTGCTGGAGAGAGAGAGAGGGAGAGGTTATGCCAGTACTGAGGGGGAACGTGCTGCTCTGCTGATGGCTGCTAGATGCCACCATGCGGTGCTTTGAGGAGGTGCCGGGCGACGCCATCTGCAAGGAGGCGTTCGTGTGCATTCTCGCGCTCTTCTACGAGTACGCGGTCGTTGCTGGCGGGGGGGGAGAGGCGACAGATATGCTGACGTCCTGTTGCGGTGTTGCCCGTTGTGCGCGGACAGAGGCAATACGGAGGACCGGATCAGCTACATCTTCAACATGTACAATATCATCTTTTCCGGGGAGAAGTACGTCGCTGCTCGTGGGGTGCGGTAGGTAGGTAGATAGGTAGGGACTCGACTGACGGACCCTCTTGTGTAGCAACCATGGAGAAGGATTCATCGCGGAGAAGGACTATCTGTACCTGCTGAACTACCTCGAGGAGTACATGCCGTTGCCCAAGCAGCTCTACGCTGCCTTTGAAGAGTGCATGATCCCAATGGCGGGACTACTATCCAACTCGCAATTCGTCACGTGGGTGCGCCAGTATTCCGACGTCATGGAGGTGAGGGATATGCGATCTGTCTGCTGTTTTGTATTGCCGGATGTAACCGTGGCAGGTGGATCTGGTGTCGCTGCTGTAGTTTCTTGCGATTCACCTTCCTCCATCGCCACTGCCAGGCAGCCCAATTGGCTCGATTCGCACGAGTGATGAGTTTTTATCCAGCTCGTAAGTTGTCATATCCTTTCCATGCTACTCAGTAGGCATTCACTAACATTTGAGGTACGCGTCGCCCAGTGATCCTTTGAACAACAGTCCATCTTGCAGGAACGACCCGAACAGAAACCCTTTCCGTTCGTTTGATTTTATTGGTGGCGAAGACAGCGGGGATGAAGACTCCGACGGACTTTACGACTCCGACCAAATTACAGAGATGGAGATGTCCCAGAGTTCTTATCGAGACAGCGGTGCGTCACTAAACGGCCACGATGAACTGTCAAGCATTTTGAGGGAGGCAGGCGCAGTGGTTCAAGACGAATCCGGTGAGCGCTCAAGCGATTTAAGCGTCAACGGCCAGAGAGCCGATGGAGTGCCGTTGCCCGTATCAGCCCGGGATCCGTTTTACCCACCTGACCAAGCGGCCGCTGCACGGCGAGGTCAAGGACGATCTGGGGCTTCACGTGCACGTGGTGTCCAGAAAATGGGGAGGTACATGGGCAAAGCGGTTGGTGGGGGTATTTCAAGGGTTGGTAGCGTAGGGCGAAGCATTCTGCACGTCGGCAAGTCACAGAGCTATAACCAGGACCACCACAACGATGAGCTGGGAGCTGTAGAACTTCTGTCTGCGGGCTATTCGTTCTCGTCGGATTCCCAGGGTACGAAAAAGTATGTTTGCGGCTACCTGCACAAGATCAGTGACAGCAAATGGGGCAAGAAGCGCTCTTGGCACCGAAGGTGGTTCGTCCTTGATCGCCAACGCGGCGTGCTCTCTTACTACCGGCACAACCCTGCCAACCACATACCAGTATCGGGAGCATCTCATGGTAATATCGTTCACATGGCGGATTCTCCTGTTCCATCGGGGAAAGGATCAGCCGCGACTTCTGCAGCTCAACCTACAGACACGCAGAGACAGTCATTTGGCTCACAAGCTCCGTCGCCTCGTGGTGGCGAAAACGAAAACAGAGGCAGCGAAAGCACAGACGGATCTGGGGTTGAAGCAAAAGAAGCTGAATCGCCTATCCGCAGTGCAACAACAATTGAGGAACCAGCAAATGTTGGTAAACAGGACCAGGATCAAGATCCACATCAAACCCTTCTGTACCTGAACGAGTCTCACCCCTGGTATCGTGGCGCGTTGGACCTCAATATAGACAACGTGTCGCTGCTATTTGAGAAGACACTTGCCAGAAATGCGCCGACGCGGTATTTTTTTCAGGTCTCGACGTTGTCGCTGCATGATATCGATTCAAAACGCGGAGTTCAATACAAGGTGCGTTCGAGACAGGCTAATATGATTGCGGGCGTGCCGGCCTGACAACACTGCTCTGACATGCTTCTTTGCCATCTAGCTGTGTGCGGATACGGAGGCAGATTTTGATCTTTGGACGTCTGCGATTGCTGAGGCGATTAACAGGAAAGACTCGAAAAATCGGAACGCCAACAGTGGCGCACCGGTACTCTCACATCAACAGCTCTACCGCCAGCGTCTGCTTCAAAAGCAAAGGGAGGAACAGGCAGCGAAGGAATGTGACGTCGAAGCTTCTCACGCAGCTGATAGTGGGCATGAGTCGCCTCCCCCAACTCTTGGCCGAGTATCCCCGGGTTACCATGGAACTGTTGAAGATAGTGAGACCAAGCTGGAGCAGAACGATGGAGCCTCAACGTTTCAAGTGAAGCGCAAAATCCCTCCCCGCATCATAACACAGTTTTCGTCGGGACATGATAGTGGAATGCCTGGCGTATCGTGCTGGCATCTTCACGTTCACGTGGATGGGACCAAGCAGTGCCTCATTGTTGGCTTCATGCTCAACATTGTCGCTATTCGTTGTCTCGCCAGTGAGCACGTGTTGTGGAAAATTGCTGTCTGCATCGCTGTAACCTGTATGTTTGTATTTAGCGTATACAATCCCAAGCCAGCAGCACATCGTCCACGTCAACAAAGTTTTGGAGCCTGCGTGGATGTGAACCGAAGTATCGATAGTGCGCTGCTGGGAACAGACATCGCACAGTGCAGTAATCCGGAGAGCTGCTGTTTGCATAAAGTTTCGATTCCTGCGGGCACTAATCGACAAGATGCGGAAGGCAACGGAGTGGAGGAATCGAATGATGTGCAGCGTCGACGATCTAGCACCGGTGGCAGTCGACGGTTTGCTAAATTCCCGATGGGCAGTACTATGACTCAATGCGAGATGCAATTCAGCGGGCGATCGAGTAACGTCGAACATTCGTGGACAACAACTCGCGCTGAAACATTTTCTGTTCGAAGTGCTGAGTACAAGAAATCACGAAAGAAAGAGGTACGACTCCCAAACCCTGTGCTTAGCTGCTACACGTGGTGATCTAACGTGTTTTGCTTGTGCGCAGCCTTCTAGTTCCGCGCTTTTTGAGTTTCTTGGAGCTGACTTGGTTAGAACGGACAGTAAACTGGATTTGATCTCCCAGCGCGTCCAGTTCCCGCCTGAGCATGAGAACAGTAGACTCTTCATCATCAACGCTCAGGTACAATCGCACATGAAGTCGTCACAAAACAACTTAGCGCTGTTCTTACGAAGTGCTGCTACCTGTTGCTGCAGCTCCCGTCGTATGGCCCGAGTGTATGGGGAGATGGTTCATACGATGGTCCAGGCTATAGCTTGGCTCTCTACTGGAAAATCCCAGACGAAATCTCAGAGGTGGGTCATGGTGAAAACCCAACGAGAACTCTACCATCGATCGGTCAAAGCTAAGTAATTGTTTATCTGCTCAGGAACTGAAAAATCCGACGACAACTACGCTCAAGCTCTTCAAGCGGTTCTTAGAAGCTGGAGAGGATACATCATTAACGGACCGTTTCAAAGTCATCGCGCAAGTGACTAACCAAGACGAGTGCGGGATTACCGGCATGGCCAAAAAGCTGCTGGTAAGCCACAATGCAACGCCAGTGCTTACGAGGCCACAGCATCGCATCTATCACTTCCGCGACGGCAGCACCGAGGTCGTCGTGGACGTGCACGCGTTTTCGTACATCGCTCGTCGCGGCATTCACTCGCTCATCGACAAGACTTCGAAGCTGGTCATTGACGTGGCTTTCGTGATTCAAGGAGAGACCGAGGAGGAGTTGCCTGAACAAGTGCTCGGGTGCTGTCGCCTCGACCGCGTCAACGTACAGAAGGCGGTGGGGCTCCCGTGCTGAGCTAATGGAAGCCATAGTGCACGTGTACAATAGCGACGCCAGCGGTTGGTCGGCCATCAATACACGGCCCGACCGCGTTATCAAGGGCTAAGGCTTCGCCAACGAGGAAGCGAGACCATACAGCTGTAGCACTTGAACCGAATGGTAAAATGCAGTTCATGAATGGATACAATGGTGTTTTGTATGGAAAGGTCAGTATTCAGGGGTTATGCATCAAATACTTGGGATATCAGCCCCGAAAGATGGTTAACTGAAAATTAGAATCATCAATCCTTTCCTTCTGCAACGTATCGAGGGAACATGTAGAACTATCGGAATGGGAATGCTCGGAGTAAAATTCTCAACAACCAGGGCTACTACCCCCTGGATTCAGAAACTCTAGTCTGAAAATAAAAGGTTGGATCATCATTGCATTCCCCAGCGAAAAAACTCGTAGCTTACCAGCTACTTCATGCTGAAATGTCTTGTCGGAGGCGGAGACAAAGTCGAAATGACGCCTTGGAAGCGGGAGGAGCGAGCCGGTTCATCCGCTCCAGTCATTTGCTACGGTCTCTTCTCTGCTCTAAATGACGTGGACCCCACAAGCACTACACAACCGGTACATATTTAACATAAAATGAACTTTTTAAAAGAAGTTTAAAACATATTAAAAAACAGATTAACGTGCTTCGCGCAATTAAGTTACGGTACCGTACTTGAAAAGCTCGATTGCTTTCTATGATTCATCCCTGGCACGCGGGCCAACTTCTTCAACCTCCTGCCCTCTTCTTCATTGCACGGTCCACAAGCAAGTTTTCGATCATTTCGTTGCTCATCGAAATGTTTGCAGACGTTGCACTAAGAACGAAATCGGTCAGCGCTGTAGTTCTGGAATCAAGTCGCAGCTTTCGATTCGACAACTTGGGCGCTATGATGTAGCAAGTCATCACACGCGTTGCAGCCTCACCTTCACCAGTAAAAGAATTCGTGATGTGACGTTTGATCAGCACGTATCCCTTCTCTAAATAGTGGACGCCGTTGGCAGTCTTCTTCTCGAATTCAAGCGGCTTGATATGCGCGTGCCACACGATAACAATTCGTCCCTCCTCGACATGCCGCCGCAAAATCTGCTGCACGTAGAAAGTCGCTGTGGTCCGAGTCTTAACATCTTTCATCTCCAATCCAAACCTCTCCACAATGGTATTATTAGGTCCATTTTCATGAGCGCAATGCCCCTTGTAGTTATGCCATCGTCTCCACCAAGCGTCCCCAGTCGATTTCATATCAAACGGCATAATCTTGTTATCGAACAGCTCCATATACTTGCCATTAACACTGTCACGCAACAGCGGCTCTTTCGTCGGGAGATGTGTTAGTTCAGGCTCGCGCTCATTGAACACAGCATCTACCTCTCGGTACGCAGCTTCCACTCCCGCCGATAGCTCCTCGAAAACCTTCTGATCCACCTCCGTGTTGTACCCTTGCGGCACCTCGATCCGACTTGTGTGTTTGCTGATCTCCGAGTACGTCGTCTCCTGCAGTGCCAACCTCTTCTGCAGCAGCTTTTCAATGCTCTTGGCCACTTGAAGCTGACTCTTGTACATCATTTTGAGGTGAATATTTTCTCGCTCGACCCTCAGTCTTCTCTCCAGCTGATGCGCACAGATCTGCTCCCACACGGCAGACATGCCGCTGCCACTGGGGGGTCGCGGCACGGCAGCAACTAGCTGCCTTGGTCTCATTACACTTGTAGAGCTTTGAGCACTGTCCTGCATGTTCTGCAACTGTTCGAGCGTCAGCTCCAGGTCCTTCGCCTCCTTCCGCAAGCACGCGAGCTCGAACCGCCGCTCGTTCCGCGCCTTGTTGGGGTCATAATTAAGCTTCTTCTTTTTACGTGCAGGCTTGGGCTGTGTCTTGGAGGTCGGGGCCGGCACAAGCGTGGCCTCCTGGATGGCTACATTTGTGCTCTCCAACTGTAAGTGTGATGGTACAACGGGTATAAGAGCAGTTTGGGATATAGACGCGAAGGTGCCATCGTTCTCGTCCAGCGCCTCCAAGAGCAGCTCCGGGTCCGGAATCGCGGGAGGTGGAGACGGCGTCACCGCTGCAGAAGCGGCTAGCGGCTGGGCAGAAGGCTGAGACGCGTCGGCCCCGTCCAGAGACTCGTCCAGGAAGGCCAGCGCCGCCGCCAGCGACACGCCGCACTCGTGCTCTAGGAACGACATGCTGTTCAAGTGTCTGATGGGGGAGACGACCGAAATAGAAGGACTTGATGTTTGTATGGGGTTAGTTTTTCCAAGTGATGCGTCTGACTCCATGTGTAGCCATTCGTCTGCAATTTCACTAATGGATACATTGTTCAGCACTGTCTGGTGCTTGACGTAGCGTAGCGGTAGAACACGATGAGCCCAAGAGTGAAGCTGATGAGCTTGTCGTGGAAGATGACGTACTAGTAGGCTCGCACCGCCATAGTCATTGTTTGACAACCAATGGTGGAGCTGTCGCCGCCGCATGGGTAGTCAGTCCCCGAACGCAATGGCTGCCGTTGCGAGCGCGGTACAGCCACACGTAGACTTGTTTCCACCACTGTCGTAGCGATAAAGTACCTTTCATGCGTTGCAAGTTTGGGACGATAAACACCAATCGATCAGAAGACGCAAATTGGAGCCACGTTGATAAACGCGCCGAAGCCGATGAAACCCGTCGTGCAGAAGAGCATCCCCATGATCCCTGCGGACGCGCTGTACTCGGCGCTAATATAAGCAATCCCGAACATAAGTACTGGCATCAGGGAGCGGATTTTGCTCAAGCATACGAAGGATTTTTTCAAGTAACCCTGTTTTGTGGCGTTGTTTCAAGCAAAAAGATGGTTCGAAACAAGTCTGCGAATTTAGTGGATTTCCGAGGGGGGTTCCAAGTAGCATAGACTTGCGAGCCGTCTAGCTCGCAGGTCTTCCACTCGGAAAGGACAATTTTATATAGACTCGGTGAAAGAGTGTTACAAATGTCTTCCGTAGCATGTTCACTGAGGAATGCATTAGCAAAGAAGCTCTCAAACGAACACAGCGTCGCTGACAATCATATCCGATAGCGCTCGGGGTCAATTTGCTTGGCTTACTTTTTTTGCTTAAAAGTCGCTACCCTAGGCACTTGCATGGAAGTCATCCGGTATTTGCTTGAAAAAAATCTTTTTCCCATCCACACTGGTGCGTTCGTCCAAGAACAACAAGCTGGGCTGTGCTGCGAGCTCGATACCTTTCGTGAGCCGCTTCATTTGCTCGACAAAGCTATTACCGTGAATGAGTTGGCTGGCGATCGGATGCGGGCTCACCAGCTCTATACATTCGTTTACTGTGGTAAATCAGCACTTTGGCGTGAAACTGCATTGAATTTCCCTGTCGGGGCCAACAGACAACAACTTTTGTCCGGCAAATTTCGAGGGGTCTGGACTATACCAAATTCGTCGGTGGCGTTTTCTGCTCCAAATGCAACGTTTACAAAGTTCTCGAAGCGGTGATATTCAAGTGCGATACACGTATACGAAAGCAATAAAAAGAAGAAGTATGCAGCGAACATGACGATAATAGCATACCCAATATCGTTCCGTATGAATCTCAAATGTGATGAGAGAGTATTTGCCCATGATCATGCCATAACTTGTACAGTAGCCAAAGCTGTCATACACACAGGTGTTAAAACTTGCAGCGGTATACTCGTTAATTGCGAGCGCACGAACGCTCCACGCCATAGGATTGATCCAGTATATCCTGATGAGGTAGACCGGGATCTGGGCTTTCTTGATAACAAATCTGCCAAATACAACGAATAAAAGGACGGAAACCAAAGAAATGGGATTCGCCACGTTCAGGTCAGGCGAAGTGCACGAGCGGAAAAAGAACCACACTGCAAAGGTCCGACATCGTACCCCTCCAACGAAATGTTACAAGATGGTCTTCTACCTAAACAAGTGCTTACAGACGCCAACAGCTAGTGCCTGGATGCTATTACTTGGTTTAACGGGGAGAGCTGATGACCTCCCACGACAGGTAACTTATTCTGAGCTCTAGTGTCGTCTTGGATTTTGTCCAGGGAACAGGGAGTGAGCAGGGAAATTGTGATCCGTTAGGATCGCTTGGCTAATGGAAATAATAGGAAGTGAACCTAAAATGTTATTTTGAAAAATAATCCGAGGCCCGAGATTCTGATTTCGTACGAAGGTGAGCTAGGGCTCAATGATCTTTCCAACGTACTGTGTCATGGGGATCTTGGTTTTCTCTGTGCGATTCTTCCCGTCCGCATTTTTGTAGGGTTGAACGGTAAATCCGTCGTAGATTTCGTTCGAGACGATGAAGAGAAGGATGTGCGTATAGCTTCGAAACTCTTGGCGCTGCGACAGGTGCATACAAACATCTTCCAACTGTTGGTATTTGATGGGATGAGCTTTGCTCACTGTTGACTGGGCGTAGATAATCCGACGTGCCTCTGGGACAACAAGCACACCATCGATTGCTGGAAACGTCTTCGAAAGCGGGATGTACAGTACCAATTCATTCTGGATTTCGGATGGCGCTTGAATGATCTTGGATGTTGCAGTGAATGGACCATGTTGCGTCTCGGTTTCGACACGGTTTCCTTCGAGTCCTCTCATACAAAACTTGCTGGTGGCAAGTTCTTGCAGCATAAATTTCTCGATTTCTTTGCCTCGCCACGACTGCAAATTCGAGGCTGGAGTCTGCAACAGCGAGCGAATTTGATCTGCGGATCTAACTTGATAACGCGTGCTCATGATCGCCTCGACTGCCAAAGATGAATACGTTAAGTAAGCACGACTGGGCGCGTTCTCATTGCGATACAAATGGAACGCAATGTGCTTCATCCGATCATCGAATACTTTCTGCTCGAAAAGCCGAACCTGGTCCTTCAACTGATCGACATTGTGGGGAACAGTCTCCTTCACTTGTTCTACCAAATCATCAAACGTTTGCGATGACGAAAACACGAACCTTGGTTTGCCTCCAACGAGATTGAACCTCCGTAACCACTCGTCTTGGTCTTCCAGCCCCATCACATCGGCGAACTGCTGGCACTCGTCTTTGGTCCATGGATTCATATACACCTTGAAACACATATCTTTGACAAAATGGTTGTAATTCGTTGTACTCGGACTGGCGAACAGAAACGCATGGGCGAAGAGCGTTAACGACAATGCTGCACCGGCTTCATTTCCGTCAAAAACGCCGTCGTAGGTCTTCTCAGCATGCGGCATACGCGAGCACTTGTAACCATCCGTGCTGTGAGTGAAGTAGAGCCCTTCACCACCAAGTGGACGGTAGGCAACATCCTTTTGCTCCATCATGAATAGAAGCAACAAGAACACTCCAAACACCGACTTCCCGATCCCAGGACTGCCAACCACAAGTATTCTACGGAGCGATGAATCTGACGTCAACCGTTGCTTGATGATATCATGGAGGTCCAAATACTCCTGTCGGATGTACAAGCCATTGAAGAGTGATGTCCCAAAGATTGCCGTTGGCGTTTTCAGTACTTCTCCAGCCTTGACATCGTTCATTTCTTGTACAAGTGCGACCAATTGATTCAGCTGAGGAGCATTGACGGCTTCCGTTCGCTGCCTTTTCTCGCCAGAGGCTATGACAAAGCATCAATAGTCAGATAGTGTGGAGCCGTATGCAGTGTGGAGTCGTATGCATTCTGGTAACTTACTGAACGTACCATCAGACTTAGCATTCTCAGCAGCAGCAAGAGCATCTTTCAGTCGTTGATTTGCATTCTGCAACCGTTGATCCGCATCATGAAGTCGTTGGTTTGCGTCGTTCACGTATTTCCTTGTGTCCTCCACGGCTTTTTCTAGGTGGAGCAAGTCACGGTCCGACAGACTGTATCCTGCATGATCGACTTTCCACAGATGAAGCACATTCTTCGCTTCCTTCAGTTCATTCATCGCTTCATCCAGCACTTGTCCGGCTTCTTCATATCGACGACTATCTTCTACATATCGACGCTTGGCTTCTTCCTCCTCGGCACTAGCGACCTTCGTTTCTTCAGCTTCTCGTTTCATTTCGTCCGTCGTCCTTTCCTTCACTTTCAATATGTACGAATCGGCGAGGAAGTGTAGTCGTAACCAATCAACTCATGCCCCGGAATTCTCTGGACACCAGAGGTTTTAGACCGATGTTGCCAAGCAACTTACGGTGTCGGATTATCTGTCCTACAACGTCCTAAAACCTGTCGAACTTAGGCGGAATACATTACACTTTTCGTCCTAAAACTATCCTAACGGGCGTAATTTATAGCTGTCCTAATACTGTCCTAATGATGGAAACCGGTTCGTAGGTCCAGCCGTTGCTACACTCCTCAGTTGCGCGGCGTTTGCACCGCCAACTTCGCTTCGCTCGTGGCGGGCATGGTAGTCTGCGCGGGTTAGATAGAACCTACTACTTAGACACATGCATCTGGTCTACTCGCCGTCCCCTGACAGACCTCCGCTACGCCTCGGTTGTCAAGGCACCTCTCTAAGGCCTCTAATTATACATTAACAGCAGAATCAAACTCTTGTTGACATGGGTAAGCATTTGTTTAGTAAGACCATTATTACTTTAAGTATGTCGTTGTCCTACAGTGCCCTACGGTGTCCTAACTGTCCTAAATTACCCCTCTGTAATATACCGCCAGTACAGTAATTTTCGCCGGTACTTCTTAGGACATTTTCGGACGTTAAGGATCCTTTTAGGACAGATAATCTTCTTCCCAACTTGCTTGTAGCTCAATACTAATCCCGTGATATCATCATGTTGCTTGTACAGTGAGACCCCACCGTTTTTGCGGCCGATGACCTCCAATAAACTGTTAGATCTGATACTCCGCACATTCGGAGGATTGCCTTTGGGATACGCTGTAACGCGCATGTGGCGGAGCGGGATCAGCGAAATTGCTGACGCGATCCAAGCTCGCACACAGGTGGCCCAGACTGCCGACTACGGAGGGGGTACTCCGATCGTCCGTGGGGGCGCTGAGGGCCTTCTCACCTTGTGTACCCGTCGGCGGGCGCGGGTTGCACTCTTCCGGTGATCTGCGGGGAGATGTTGAGTTGATCTAGTCGGGGTCGTGTGGACGGCACTTGGGATTGGGGGGACAGCCGCCCGGGAATTCTTCAGTCGGCTGTCGGTAGGTCGCGGTCGAGTCTTGAACAGAGTCGTCCGCTGGGGGTGTCCTTGGGTGTGTTTATTCCTTGCCTTTCCGTGTCGCTTGCCGTCTCCTCTTGGCGGGGTCTTCTTGGACTTCTTGGTTGATCGCGGTCCCTGGCCAAGCAATCCAGGGATCGGGGGTGGTGGTCCTTGGGCGTCTTCGCGGTCCTTGGGTCGTCGGGGCCAATATACGTTCCCGCCCGGAAATAGGAAGCCGCTAAGTTGTCCAAGGAAAACCAGTCGATTGTCTTACTAGAAGGCAAAAGTAGAAGTCTAACCAAAACCACCCAACACTATCTGCCTAT
>BSXT01000544.1:0-56359 GCA_030267785.1 Phytophthora fragariaefolia | reverse complement strand
GTCAATATCAAGAATAATCATGATTATGGGACGCATAAACATGGAGTTTCATGCGACCTCATTGGCTGAAAATCCTTGAGATGTGCAAGAATCAAGTTTTCGAGCCGAACTTTTGATGATGGGACGCGAGTCGCATATTTGGATCAAGCTACGTTTTGGATTAGTAGATTCTCATTGGTAGATCAGGATAGAATTTGAATCTGAGATTGATAGACTTTAGGATGGGACCTGGATACTTGTTTGCGTGTCCAGGTCGCCAACAACTACTGGTTGTGCGGCGGCAATGAGCCGACGCCAAACTAACGATTCAATCAATCACTTTTCAACTTTCCAACTTCCTCTCTAGTGTTCTTCGAGCGCTTGCCACTGCACTCATCAAGCTTCGGGTCTTCGCATCGGCCTGTGTGACAGTGAGTGGTTGCAGAAACTATTAGTCATCGAGAAGGGTTTGATGAAGCTGACAAAAACACTCAAGTCTCGACATACGTTTGGAAAAAGACACTAACGTTACGGTTCTTTCATTGCATCCCCTTCCTTAAACAGGAGGTCCGATAACACAAATATCAGCTCCACATATAATAAAATGTTCTACGTAGTACTTCGTCGAAGTATTAGTGATAAAAATGTGATAAAAATGTTGTGTCCATTTCGTTGCAATAGTTTTACACTACTACTTCAGTACAATACTTGAAATACTTCGTAGTATGACTGATACGTGTATGTTTTGCTTGGTTCGTTTGTTTTCATATACCTGTATTTCCCCCCGCTTCAACTCGGACTCCTTCGGGGGGAGGCGTCCATGTCTAGCGTGTTTTAGCATCACCACGACATTGTGACCAGCCGGCCACACCGGGCATGCATCCTGGATATCCATTGCTACGGCACTCGGGACAGTAAATGGTAACAGGACGACAGTGAGTGGATCCAGCCGGCTTGTCAAATGGTTATTCCTCGACATGGTCCAGATCTGATTCTGCTAAATTCATGATTGATTAACGTCCTGGAGACGAACGTAACAGTGCGCAGCACAGCCATGTACATTCACCAGTGTTTAGTCCGTTCACCCGGACCCAATCATGGTCACCAATATCATCAAGCCAGCGAAAACCTTCCTGGTTTGTTGTACTTAGTCCTGGGTTGGTCTTGCTGCCACGGCTTCAACTGTGAGAGTGATCAGTGCAACATAACAACAGCAGGTTTAGAGCAGAGCATTTCCTCGAAAAATGCTAGGACGAAAGAAAATGAATTCCGCGGAAAACCACAGCCACTATATGTAAGCTTGCGATGCTATAAGAAGTAAAAACAAGTGCGTGCGGGGAGGAGGTTATACAACAGATTTTGGAAAACCCTGCTGGCCATCTACGACGCTGAGGTGTAGAAGTGAAATTGGTGGTAGTAGTCCAGTACAGCAGTCGTGCCGAAGCGGAACAATTTGCCCACGAGCGGTACGTAGTCCATCACATCCGCAGCCTGTACGTTAATACATCCATCAAGGGGTGAATACACGTTTGGGAGTCATCTCAAAAGAGCTGAAACAAAACGTACCTTTCCAGTAGCCGGCTTCGTGACTGTTGCGAACACTGGATCACGAAGCAAGTAGAGAAGAAGAGCCATCTACAATCCACAACGAGTTATGTCACCTCGTGAGCACTTTGAGTTAGCAACTTA
Source organism: Phytophthora fragariaefolia (assembly GCA_030267785.1). NCBI lineage: Eukaryota > Oomycota > Peronosporomycetes > Peronosporales > Peronosporaceae > Phytophthora > Phytophthora fragariaefolia. The sequence goes on along the minus strand of BSXT01000544.1, from coordinate 54,691 downwards.
CTTCGCATAAGCCGAACAAACCTTTCGGGCTGCAATTTCATCCGTCGCCTTGACAGCAGAGGCAGGCTTCTTTGCCTCCACTGGTTTAACGGCTGCAGCAGACAATGCCAGTCTGAGCATGCACATAAAGCAAAGTTAGTCACACGATCCATTTTCGTTAATAATGCTTCATCCGAGTACCCTGCGAGTTCCACAAAAAGCGACGCAACAACAGGGGTCCACGAGGTATCCGGTCGGCGACGACGAAGAAGTGCATACACCACAGGGCGTAGAATATGGCAGACCTCTCCCGCCACGAGGAGATCTTCCCGCGAGCTGTCGGCAACTTCGATCGTAGCGTCCTAAAGGGCATATCCCAACAAGCACGAAACATAATTAATCATCATCCCTCGCAGCCAAAACTATTTTACGACTTACTTCGAACATGATTTTGCTCGGAGCTTCCTCAGCGGTTTTTTCCGTCGGCGGTTCAGGTTCCGACGCTGCAGCTGTAGAATTTCGTACAAAATCACCGCCCCAATTTTCAGCTCAAGAAATAGTGATCCGCACCACTACTCTCAGCCTCTTACCTTTTCCAAAGGTTTTGCCCGTGCGGGCACCAGGCTGCTTCGGCTTCTTGAAGCGCGCGAACGGCGACGGTCGAGGAGCGGATTCCACACCCTTATACTACACGTTAGCAACAGCAACCCATGAGTCCATATCCATAGCCAGTATCACAACAAAACTAAAGAAACAGCAGATCTACCTTGCCGCCACGAATCATCATAGCACGACGGCGCTGCGCAAGCAGCACAAGACGGAGAACGCTCTTCACGACCTCCACCCACACAATCAATCGCCACTTGCCCACGTCTCCGCCGACTCTGCGCGCAACGACTTCCGCCAGCACTTGCACGTGTGAGATCAGCGACAGCGGGATGCGAGCCATCCGCGTCAGTCTACAGCTCACAACACCACATCCAAAAAAAAATATCGATCAGTCCCAGCATCGTCTGCAACTTCAACTATTGACTCCGAACGCACTTGTGACTGGCGGTGGGCGGCTCCTGCCCCTGATTTTCCTTCTTCCACAGCACGTAGTCGTGGTACAGATGCAGCAGCCCCACCAGCGAGTAGCCGAACTGCGTCGCCACCTCCGGCTCCATCACACGCTTCTGCAGCACCGAAATGACACAATTCAATGATTAAAACAAATCAGTATCAAATAAGAAAAAAGCGTATCGAATAAGCATAAGAAAAAAGTATCTTTCGAGTTGCAGCCACGCACCGGAACCAGCTGCGGCGCCACGTACAGCGTCGTCTCCACGTTGCGGGCCAGGCCCGTGTGGCTGCCCACCCACACCTCGTAGGCAGCGAGGAGCGACGACGCGCTGGAGCCCATGGGGCGGCTGGGGGGATCCGGGGGCGGGGAGACCACGCGCTTGGACACGGTCATGGTGGTGGTGGTGCGCGTGACGGTCGTGCCGTCCGCCGTCACGTCCGTCTCCACCGTCGTCGTCTTGCCCTCGTCCGCCATGGCCGGTCGATCCCCTTGTGGTACACGCGCTGCAACGTGCAGTTGTTGACTAAACGGTGTCTAGGTTGCACCGCAAGTTGTAGGTTCAACTGGCGTGTTCTGATTGGCTGTTGGGTATGATGTATGACAGGCCTTCCTACAAAATGAATAAGGCGGTGGCGGTGGCGGTGGCGACGGTGGTGGCGGCGGCGGACGCTGACGCGACCTACGCGCTGGTCACCGATCCGCAGCAGGTTGAGCTTCTGCAGCGCGAGTGGCGTATCTATGGCTCGCCGGATGGAGCGGCTATGGGTGCAGCTGCGGCGCCGGTGAGGCTGCGACTGGCGATTGAAGAGATGGCGCTGGGGGTGCGGAAGGGGTTTCTACGTCTGGAGGTGCCTAGAGAAGGATACGCTGGCGGTGGGACTTTGGGGGAGAAGGGGGCGACACTGGTGCAAGCGATTGCAGATGAATTGGCTGGAGAAAAAAGGCAGAGAGGGGCTAGTGATTGCGTCACGTGGATACTGTGTAAGACTCAGGAATTGAATTGAACGGAACGTTACGCAGGCTAACGACGTATCGTTGACTTGCTGTTGGATGCAGCGCCGCAACGCCATGCGCGACTGCAAGTATTTAGAGATCTTTGGGAGCGAGGCTATGTCGTGACGTTTGGATCAAAGTTTGGCGCCGACTTCCTCATTTACAAAGGTCAGAACTGGGTTGTGTGTGCAAGCTGGTGGCTGAGCGATGTTGAGAGTCTGGTTGCGCTGCATAGATAACCCCAAACACGCACATGCTGTAGCCCTGGTTGTGGTAAAGGACTATGAAGAAGAGTTCGCACGCGTCGATGTTGTGAGTTTCTGTCGTGTAGCGAAAATGGTGAAGAAACAATTGCTGTTCGCGTGTGTGCCACCAAATGGTGAAGACAAGACTCAAGAGGATGATGAAAGCAGAGTTGCAGCAAATAGCGTTGTATACATTTCATTAACGCATGCGCTGTTGGTGTCTCGCCAGGATGAGGGCACGGGAGAAGTGTGTTGATTTCAGACATCGTGCACAGGAAGCTAACAAACTGAAGTAACTTACGCATTGTTGCCACCCGCTTCAGATGAAGGAGATTTCATGTCCACTTCGTTCTGCCGGATTTTTTGTGCGATCTTGACTAGGCATTCAGCATCGGCGGGGATCTGCGAATTTTGGCGCAGGTCCAGTGCAACGAGCGTGCTATTCTGCTGCAAACCTTGAAGCAACTCATCTCCATCATTTTCACTCAGCTGGTTGCTACTCAGATCGAGCGAGCGAAGAGAAGTTAGTGAGTCGCTCAGAATTTCTGCTAAAGCCTCGGCACTTTCCTTGCCCAGCATATTACTGCTTAAGTTCAAATTGGTCAGCGAGGTGTGCTCAACAAGCCCTTCCAGCAGCATGCGACCACCATCGTCCGTGAGCCGATTCAGTCGAAGATCTAGTTCCACAAGACTGGTATTGTATTTGAGCCCGCGACTGAGATACCGACCACCTTCTGCGTGGATCTGGTTATCACACAGTTTTAGTGTAGTGATCACGCTCTCTGGTCCGAGTAGTTTGGACAACAACCTAGCTCCATGGTTAGTCAATTTGTTGTGAGAAAGATCGAGAGACGTAATGCTGGTATTTTTCACGAGCCCCGTCATGAGCATTCGTAGCAGGTCGTCGTCCAACAAATTGCTGGGTAGCCACAGCGTCGTCAGTGAAGTGGATGTCTTAATAGTATGCGAGAGGTTGGTCGCGTCAGAGATCTTCATCCCAAACAGCATGCGCTCGTACTTCATCCCGATCTGCTTGACGCCGTAGGTCACTCGGAGCCTGGTCAAATTGCGCAACTGTGCACAGATCTCGTTCAAGTCGAGATGCGATAGCAACTGATCGATCTCGAGGGTGAAAATATACTCACTCGAAGCCTTAACGACTGCCATCAAGTGGTCATGATCATCTCGGTTTGGATCAAAGTCCTCGAGTAGATCTTGCAGGTGTTTCTCAAGAAAGAGCTGCTTCCATGTGAGTCCATGGTCGGAAATCTGGATGTTCTTCCACTGCGTTTTGCTAAGGCAGCACCGCTTCCAGTAGTTCTCGTCCGTCACATTGGGGGCCGTCACACACACGTCGAGATCCAACGGTAGTCGCGCCATGATTTCAGGTAGGAACTGACGTGGCACAGTTTGCGCCTTGGGCTGCAGCCGGAAGCGGTCGGAGATGATCCTGAGACACATAAGCAGCAGCGACGGTATAGCCGACGCCGAAGCAGCATTCTTGCCATCGCTGCCTACCGCCTGAGCGTTCTGGACGACTCGAGCACGGTACTTCTTCACTTGATCCGACAACGCGCACACATCCGTCGTCACGCCGACCGTGGAAGCCGAGACCATGGCGTCGCGCTGCTGCTGTCGCCACTGCAGCGACTGTTCCCGCCTGGGCGAACTGCTGCGTCAGTTACCGGCGCACATCAAAATAGTCCGACAAGTGCATGCAATGAAAGTGCTGACTCACGATCCTGTTATTGCATGGGCTCCAGGACAGCGTGACAGTGAGCTTGTCATTGATGCACATCAGAGCTGTCACCAATCAGTTGCCGATTAGTTGACGCCAACTTCAACTTGAGCTTGTCAGAGTGATGGTCGTCTGGTTTCCCTTGGATGCCGCTCATTCCGCATTCCGCACTCTAGCGCGCAAGTGGAGAGAAGATGGAGAGGCCCTGCGTGGACGAAGCAAGCGCCAGGGCGGCGCTCATGGGGGACGACATCGGCGAGCTGCGCAAGTACATCGGTGCGACTGACCCGCCTGCGCCATCCTGGGCCCTGCTAACAAGCGTCTTGCGTCGACTGCCGTGCAGTGGAGATGATGCAGGCGGAGATGGAGCTCATGGAAAGCATCAAGCTCAACGAAAGCAACGTGGCGAGGGTGAACGCCCGCATCAAACGCTTCAAGGTGCGTCCCCGAGCAGGAAGTTGAGCGCGTGGAGCAGATCTAAGCATGGAGGCTGCAGGAGCTGATCGTACAAGAGCGCGAGCGCTACAAGCTCCTAAAGGATGCGCTGACTGAGGACGCCAGCGAGCTTCGGAGTCTCGAAGAGAAGCAAGTTGGTACGGAGCGATGAGCTATGCGGCTGTGTGCATGTGAATGGTGCCAGACTCACTTGAGATTCTTGCGCGGCGAATGGACAGCTGCTGAAGCGAAGCATCACGCGTTCCGAGGTAGGACTGCGCGAAATGTGGACGCTAGTTACCTATCTCATTGGTATTGCAGATGCTGTGACGCAGCGTGAGCACGAAGTGCAAGCTCTTCGCTCGCGTTTTCAGCAGCAGCGAGCCGCTATGCTCGGCTTGAGGCACCAAATTATGGATGCAACTGCTCAACTGGAGAAACTATCGCTGTCGAAAGAGGCAGTGGAGAAAGAGACACATGAGAGTACGTAGAAGTACAAGGTGCGATACAAACCAGACGCGGGTGGTCTAACTGCAGGATTGCTATTTGGTGATAGTTTCGGTCGCCTTGAATGAGTACACTGAGCCGACGGAGCTGCGTGCTGGTCGCCAGAAGCTCCGTGCGAAGATCCGCTACACGAAGCAGTTCATTTCTCAAATGGAGGAAGAGACACGCCTACTCGTCGAAAACCGAACCAAAACCGAAGCCAAATTCTTCGAGTGCGAGAAGGAAGCTCACAAACTGCGTGATTCAATCTTTTACAAAGAGAAAGACAACGAGATCTTGTTTAGTCGTCTGCGTGACGACACTCTACGTGTCATCCGCGAAAATGGTACGCATGGTTTCCATCGATAAATTGCTGTGGCCCTCGCAAAAAGGTATTAACAGGCTGTCCTAACACTCCTTCGCCTCGATCTTTTGGTAGGGAAGCTTGAAGGGAAGCTAAAGGCCAAACGCAGAAAGTTTCGCTTGAAGACCAAGAATGAAACAAGCTCGCTTAAACGCAGGATTTCCTTCATCAGTTCTGGTAAGCAAAACACTTACTTCATCTATATGTACTGTAGTCAGGGTATGTGATGAGCTGACAAAACATAGAACTCGAACGGGGACAGATGATGAACGAGGACACGTTGTCTTTTATTGACGCTCTTAGTGCCAAGCGCGAAGCGCTGGAAAAGAGGTGTGTTTGTCCAAACTGATCGTGCGGTTATCATTTTGTATCTCTTACGTTCCATTACTTTACCAGGTTAAGCGAGCGTATTGAGCAAGTAGTAGCGACTGAGGTTTGTATTCGAATGTGTTTGGCTCAATGCTGCGATTTGAACTGATGATATTGCGTATAGAAAGCAATCACGGAGTTATCGAGTTCGCTTTCAGATTTCGGTCGCGACAAAGAAAAATTCGACGCAGCACGGTTTCAAGAAGGGATAATTTTAAAACGCAATGATGTTCGCTTCGCTCACAACAAGCTGGAAGAGAAACAGGTACGGTCATGCACAGACCAAGGCAAGTCTACAACCTAACTGAAGTATTATACAGAACACACTCAAGCTGCTGAACGAAGACCAAACTCAAGTAAGTGCGTAACTTACTACAAATGGGTTGGCACTGAACATGAACCTAAATAGTTGGGGTAGCTCAATGCGATATTAGAGAATCTCAGCACTGAAACCGCGGCTGCAAAAGCTACGTTTGAAGAACTGAATACGGAAAATGGTTCACTGGTGAAAGATATTGAGCAACAAGAGGAGCACGTAAGGAGTTTACATGCAGCAGTAAGTGATGCGCAGAAAAAGAAAGAAGACCTTCAAGTCGAATATCAAGAGGACCTACGCAAGAATACAAGTGTCGTCAAGATAAAAGCAAAACTTTGCCGAGAACGAAATTCATTACTCAAGCAAGAAAAAGAAATGACCGTTAAGCTTTGTGAAGCTGAACACTTGAGTCGCCTTTTAGGCGAAGGAATCATGGTTCGTATCTGTGTGTTCACTTAGAACCGTTGTTCGTATCTTAACGATTTCTACATGTTGCTAGCATGGAACGGAGTATGCTAGTCGACTTAGGGAACCAAATGCGCTTGGTGGTGACAAGTACAAGCGCATCGAGTTTGAGCTTCGTCGCCAGGAGCTTAACCTGCAGCAGCAATGTGCGCAGGAAGAGTCCAGACTCCAAGATGAAGTCACCGCTTGGGATGAAAAGGTACCGCACATTTTGCACGACTTAGACGTGTTTAAAACACTTACAAGTGAAATGCAGATCAAACGGGTGGAGCAGCAGCTTAAAAGTATATAACTTAATGGGCGACTCACGATAAACGGTCGGAGCCATTCTCCGATTTTGACGTCGTTGCTCTTTACATTTTAGGTGAACGGCTCCGATGAGAAAGGGACCTACTTCAAATACACATGAAGTTCAACTGGCAGGTCACAACCTAGCAGCTGCGGCCTTCCTAGCTTTGATTAGCATCACTTGCAAATATCTCCAAGACCGCGCACTCCAAGCTAGATGAAGCCGTTTTTCTTCGTATTGGCGTCAGCTCTGTTTGCTGCAGCAACTGCCACGCACGTCCCAGGGCATGCTACTGCGTCGAAGTACACGAAGCACCCAAAGCACGCCCACCCGTCAAAGAGCGGGAAACGTGTGCTGACCAGTGAGCAAAACCCGATGAATGAACTCGATGGACTCGACGATCTTGGCGGGCTTGGTGGACTCGGCGGGGGCGATGTTGGAGGAGTTGGCGACTTAGGCGGTGCAGGTGATCTTGGTGGAGTTGGCGGTCTTGGTGGTGTTGGAGGTCTTGGTGGAGTTGGTGGTCTTGGTGGCGCTGGCGGAGTTCGATGTTAGTATCACAGTGATGAAATAACTACATGTACTATTCATGCTAATGCCTTTGTATATGTGTGCTCTAGTTCTCCGAGGTCTCGGGGATGAGTTGGACGACGATGCAGGTATTCTCACCGGCGACGAGGCCGTTGTCGCTGGTGGGCGCGTTGTGAGTGGAGGCGTTGTTGTTACGCGTCCACGCCGCGGTCCATTTTACTGAAGCGCTTGGGGGCGACGGCAGCGACAAAGTGGTCTAGCACATGGAATTCGAGCTCACTACCACCTATTTCTTATTTTTAGCGTACTTCATATTTTGAGTCGAATCGTGAAACCCAAACAAATTAATGTTGCTGCTTTTTGGTTGAATCGGATGAGGTATAACGTTATGTTCGTATCTCTTTGAAATAACAGGGCTGCATAACGCTACCACGTGTCGATGATACCCTGTCGTCACTTATCGGCGATCCCGCCGTTATTTTAGTGATGCGTTCGCTAGGCGAATATGTTTCTGGTTTACTCACGTATCACTCCCTTAGTCGGCGGAACCAACCTCATGGAAATCTCAGTCAAAATGGGACGCTTTTTTCTTGGGTCTTACTATTGCTTTCGCCGTCATGATTCTACTGTCTACATCCGGAAGTAGTAGCAGTGTTCACGAAGAAGGAGGGTGTTACACCACGGAGAGATCGGGCGGCGTTGAATTCGTAAAGGTAGTGGTCACTGCGGTGCCACCTATGCTGAAGCTCTGGAAAGTGGTGGGCAGAAGTAATCGCCATGCTGGAGACCAAGGTTTTTGTGATGAAGTCACCGTGGTCTTATGCAGTGGGCACTAACACAATACTACCGTGATTCTGCAGTCCCTCGAGAACGCCGGTGCGATGAGACCGTAACGATTCACCGTAATAGGGATGAGCGCTGCAATCGTTGCCGTGTCACACGCGCGAATCCAGCACTGAAAAACCGGAAGGACTCTGGGAGCGACAGTCTCGTGGTCTCTCTGAGGGACGTAAGGCTGCATCTGCGATTCATGAAGCAACCAGGGGGTGCCGCAAGAAGCGCTACTGCTGACTTTCCACCAAGTGAAAAGCACTTGATTTTACTTGTTGCACTTTTGTGGTTACCGACTATGCAAATTGACGTAGTTGCTCAGCAAACGCGCAATGAACGCATTTCCTCGCGACCGCTTGTCTCCCGTCTCTGCTCTTCTTAGGGTCCCTTGACAACACCTTGTAACTGAGCATAGTCTTACCCTTAGTCGATCTTGAGCACCTCGATCTCGAAAATCAGCGTCGAGTTCGGCTGAATCGTGCATTTTCCAACCCAAGCATAGCAGTATAGTTAAGGAAGCAACATCCAACTCAAGTTCATCCTAGAGAGTACAATGCAACTACATGGACATGCAGCAACTATAGTATTTGGTTGTAAAGGATATCCCCAGGCCGGGAAGCCACCGGCTCCGTACGCGTAGTCGGGCGTGCAGGTAAGTCTCGCCGTCTCGCCGAGCTTCATGCCCAGCACGCCTTCGTCCCAGCCCTTGATTACTTGTCCCAGGCCTACCTTGAACGTGAAGGGCGTCTGGCCCGGGTCCTTCGTGCTCCAGAACTTCTGCTGCAGATCACGGTCCTTGCCGAAGCCCGTGCAGTGCACCGTCACGGACGCGCCTTTGCTGGGCACCGGCCCGTCGCCTTCCGAGAGGATTTCCTTGGTCACGCCCATGGCTGCTATCGATTTACTGGATTGGATACCGATTGCAGAGTAACCTGTCAAATAGCATGCTTCATGTGGACGACGCAATATAAGACGTAATCTAGGCCGAGCTGCTCATCATATGTGGTCAACTTGTTTTCCGCCCAAGCGAAAGCTGAAGCAAGGGGAGCAGGTCTTGCATGCTTTTTCGCTGTTGGACCTTATATGGATATGGCAGTAGAGCTCGACACTCGAGATCGACGAGCTAGAGTCGCATCAGAACACACGTACTGCGTGAATGATGCAGCAACTCGCCAACCGACCTCGGTGCGCCCCGCGGATCGGTATTACAGTGGCGGTGGCAAAAACCGGCGCGGTCGGGCGTGGCGGTGGCGTGTTGCTCAAGGCAGAGTACCCACTTGAAGCGGAAGGGATCCGCTGGTGGATTTTCAGTCGGCAGATCATCGACCCCGTGTCTGCGATTATGCCCCCGCCGTCTCGGTGGACAAGATTGCAGTAGTGCATTGCAGCTTGTCAACGCAGCCCTGAGCGGGGCGCACGCGGCCCGGTATCTCATTGCGACCTACTTGCTGTGTGCACCCGCCGCCTTTACTATCTTCGTCGACACGGCGGCTGTGTCGTGCCGTGCCGTGCCGTCCTCTCCTCGCCACGGGCGGAATCCTCAGTGCAGTGGCCCACTAGCACTGGCAATGCGAGTGGGGTTGCGGTCATCCTCGTCACAGCGCCAAGCAGCCCCGTTTTACCAGTCGCCACGCTCCTTTTTCTTGCGCGGCGGCTTCAGCTGAGCACCCCGCCGGGTCATCACGCGATCGGCGCGTGTTGTCACACGCCGGGTCTTGGGTCCTGAGAAAATGGCTCGAGCAACTAAGAGTAGCATCCTGCCGCGGGGATCCCCGAGCATCTCCGCCACTCCAACTTGGAGTCTCCAAGCTATCATCGCGAAATCGTCATTGCGACATTGTCCGGCCGAGACGAGAGGGCTTCTCAGAAGCAGCGACATCGTGGCGAGATACAGGAGCAAATCCTCCATTTTGGCAATCGAGCGCCATGATGCACGTCGAGTCCGTGACCAAGTACTCGTACGGCGACCCAAGCGTCACCTCGCCCTCCTCTACGGCGTCGCCTGCGCCGCCCTGGACAAACCGCACAAGTGCCCGCAGCGAGGCTGCGGCAGGCAGTTCAACCGCAAGTACACGCTCGTGGAGCACATGAAGACCCACACGGGCGAGAAGCCGCACGTGTGCCCCGTCCGGTCCTGCAGCAAGCGCTTCAGCACGTCGGGCAACCTCTCGCGGCACAAGCGTCTGCACGGCGTCATTAAGCCGCTCGAGTGTCCCGTCGAGGGCTGCTAATGCACCTTCCCGAGCGACAACAAGCTCGACAAGCACATGCAGTTCCACCTCGGCAGCCCCGTGCACGTGTGCACCATCGGCAACTGCGGCAAGACCTTCAGCACGACGGGCAACCTCAACCGCCACGTGAAGCACCACCACCCGAACCAAACGCTGCGCCCGCTTCCACCACCGCAGCCCAATGCGCCGCTGCTGATCCGCCCACCCCCCATGGCTCCACTGCAGCTTCAGGTTCAGGTCCCGCAGGTACAGTACCCCGTTGACATGGGGTACCAGTTCCCGAGTCCTCGGGTCTCTAATCCGCCCATGAAACGAGTGGTTGACGTGGCGCCGCCTTCGTTTGCTCCTGGTATCGCTCAGCAGTACTACGGCAGCAGACGATTGAGTGGAGACTACAACCGGCCAAGCCCGGCGCAGGTGATGCCGTCTCAGCTACCGTCCCCTGTCGGGCTGACCCCGCGAGGTACGCGCAACCCAGGAATCGCCGATGTGCTGTCCTCCATCTTCGACGAGATGGATTATGGCTCTGTGGACCCGGAGAAACCGCTGCCAGCTCCACCACTCCAGCCACAGCCGCAGAACATCCTGGACGACATGGTGAGTTTCCACGTCGCCCACATCGAGCTATAAGGTGGGCATCTAGTCGTAATAAGTTAATGAAGTTGCCATGATTGTGGATGCACGACGGTGTTATCAACACGTGCAACCAGCAAGATTGTGAGAGATGCATGTACAAATTGTACTACAATGGATAGTTTCTTCGTCGCGAAAAAAATAAAGCATTTCGTGTATGGAAATGTTTCTGCTCGTCGTCGCATGGAAGGTCAACGGGGGCGAGCGCTCCAGCGATCTGAACACTGAGCTGGCCAGGTAAGAGAATCACTTTTCTCACCGGAGTGCAGCGAAGCAAAGGCTTCGATCCTATCCGAGATTTGCTGTCAAGCTAATTATTCAAGATCTTTTGTTTTTTGTAAAACAGACTGCGTTCGTTCCTCCTGTCACTGGCGTATCATGCAGTACCGGTATTCTCATATCGTTGGAGTGATTGATCTTCAAATGATCTCTGAGGAGCGTTTCACTTGCACGTGTGCGCGCAAATTCCTTTTGGAGCGGTGGTGCCGCAGCACGGAATGAAGCACGAGCAGTGAAAACACAATGACAAACACCAAGAAGCTGCCGCTACGGTTGGCAGCCTATTCATTTTCGCTCTTAACTTATTTACATCGTACATCTAAACACGCGTAATGCAAACTTTACGTCATGTGGGAGACATGGAAGTTGATCATGTCGTCGAGGATACTGATTGTGCCGTGACTGTCCGAGTCCTCGGGCTGCTCGTCGGCGTGACCAGGTTGTGCGACGGCTTCGTCGAAGATTTCCGTGAGCACGTCGACTATCTCTTCCGAGTGCCAGGTCGTTGACGCCTTAGGAGGAGGTACAAGGAAGCTTTCGCACTGCTCTGGCGTAAGCTGCGGGAGGCCGATAGCGGGCGGCTGGCAGACCTCCATGCTACTTTCCAGCAGAAGAGCAGTGTACGACGCTGTCGACTGCTGCTCAGCGCTGGTGGGACTCGGCACACTGAGCTGCAGCGGGGACGAACCACCGCCAGAGACTTCATCCAGGTGCTGGTTCTTGATGTGGCGGTTTAGATTGCCCGTGGTGCTGAAAGTTTTACCGCAGTGGTTGATCATGCACACCTGGACAGCGCTGCCGAGGTGGAACTTCATATGCTTCTCGAGCTTGTTGTTGCTCGGGAACGCGCTCAAGCACCCTTCCACGGGGCACTCCAGCGGCTCGATGTACCCGTGCAGACGCTTATGCCGCGACAGGTTGCCCGACGTGCTGAAGCGCTTGCCGCACGTCTTGACGGGACACGCGTGGGGCTTCGCGCCGGTGTGAGTCTTCATGTGCTCAACCAACGCGTACTTGCGGTTGAAGTGGCGGTCGCAGCCCAGCTCCGTGCAGCGGTGCACGGTGGGGGTTAACGGCCTTGCTCGCGTCACGTCAGCGACACCAGCAGAACTTTCTGTCTGAAGCAGCGGCGCCGACGCTCGACGTGTGAGCGCGATTGAGCTTTCGGAAGTGGCAGCGCAGCTCTGCATGGTTTTGTGAGCCAGGGTCTCAAGCGCAAAGCCGAAATGGCGAGCCGCCCGGCGACTAATGCGAGGTGGTGCGACGACGGACAGCGCGGCGGCCCGACGACGCCCGGTGCTGGTCTCGTCGAGGCGAGGCGCAGGCGAGGTGGGACCAGGAAAAGGAGGAGGACTCTCCAGTCGCGGCCAGATGGCCCTGACTCAGGCCCGTAGATGCATGCGCGAAACGTGTGACATCTGCGCCACCAGCGAAATGCCTACGCTAGAGAAAGTCGCGCTGGCGACATGACGTGGGCGTGCTCGAGGCGGGCGGAAGCCGAGCTTGAGCTGATACTGTTCAACAGCACTGGAGCAGGGCTCGCCCCTTCGTTAAAACAGGTCCAGGTTCAAACATATTAGTACATGTTTAAACATGCCCATAAAAACATATCCACAGATAAGCCCAGTCAAATGTTTTTATTGCCCATCCCCCAAACTTCGTTGTGGCATTGGTGCCATTTTGGAAGATGATGAAGCGCCACAAATGGCGCCCTCCCTCGGGAAGTTCCTGTGCTCAGCAGCGGACCGTCGAGAGTGGCTCTCAGCGAAAGATCGCACACTCACGACCAACGTATTGAGCCTTCTGGTAAAGATTCTGGCCACGCGCGGACACAGCGCAGCCACAACTCTCAATTTGAGTCTCGCGCGCCAAGCTTGTCACGGTGACTGTGACGTGACGGCCTGCTGCTGGGTTGAGTCGTCCGTGGTGATCGACCCCGAGCCCTGCGTGGTCTTCTGCTGCTGGTCGTCGCTGGTGGTGGACGAGGAGGTACACGTCGTTGCCTCAGTCGGCGTTTGGCGTTCAGCCACTCGTTCATGCGCAGCACCGACTAGCTCCCACGAGCTGTATCAAGCTCAATGGCTTAACTGCGTGGCGAGTCGCATCTCCTTGATATGGTGTCGCCGTTGCCATGTGCGCTGGTTGTCGTCTCAGACTCCATCTCGCTCGCAAGAGGTCTTGCCGAGTTGCGTCCGACGTGGGCGAAGGCGATTCACAAAACGGGGACTGATTATTGCCACAACAGCCGCGCTCCCTTGCCACGTCTGGGGCAGGCCGTGCCAAAACTAACAATGCATAAAAACACGTAAAAACTAGTTTCCCCATGACTCTGTTCTTGTAAAAAGTCAAACACAGTCAAAATGTTTAAACATGGTTTTTTCGAGCACTGACTGGAGCCAGATGACCATGCTGCAGCCGGTTTTGTCCACCGCTGCGCGCACACTTGTCACGCGACATCTTGGCTACACGTACAGTACTGGACGCGAGCCATCTTGCTGCCTGTCGCCATTGCAGGCGGGGGGCATCATCGCCGCGTTTTTCGATTATGCCCCCGTCGTGTCCACTTTTCAGGCGGTTGACCGGCCACTTGATTGAAAAGGGTCTCGCCGTGAGACGGGTGCCTCGCACAGAGGACGGCTCCGTTCATCGCGAACGGCAAGACCCCAAGGGCGCACGCGCAGATTGCTCACAGCTTGCGTCCGCAGGGCATTCGCAGCCCTGCGCTTTGCAGCCGACTGGCATACGAACCGAGCTGCTGCGATGGGTGACGACGTGTGCTCCAGCTCTGCCGCTGGTCGAGCGTCAACAAAGGTTCTTACAATCGAGTGGCTCGTGAAGGGGTCACGACCTGCAGAGAGCGCCGCTTGGACTTTCCAACGAGGCGGAGCGAGGCGGTCGGTCATCGACCGATCTCGGGGAGAAGGCGGGGTTTCACCTGTATCACGACGATGGGGCCGGCGGAGGCTCAGCACTACGACTGCAACGCGGACTGCGGCTCTCAAAGATGGGCCCGGCCGGTCCGCCCTCTACAGTCCACCGAAGCTTTCGCTGTCCGCAGGAAAGCCGGCGCGCCACAATACTTGCCGGAGTGCCACTCTGTGCGTGTGTCAAACGCCCTGAAGTTGAAGCGTTGATGTGAGCATCGCCGCTGTGAACTACTGTACATGTACATGTAACGCCGGCGAGCGTCCGTCGTCGTCGTCTGCTGGAGCCGCACGCATGTAAAGCCAACGCAGCGGCATGGCCACCACGCCGGTGCAGCGCTGCGAGGCGACGACAAATGGTCCTCCGTCGAAGCTATCCAGCGCCCAACCTTGTTTGGCTCGCCGCGGGTGGACAGTCAGGGTCGCCGGAGGCTTCGATCTTGGGTCAACTGGGATCGAGCAAATCTGCTGCAGCTCGCCATAATCACGACGGCTGCAACGCGCCGGCGGCGCTCACTTTACCAGTTCCAGTCTCCCAGTCAGCTGGCCCCACCCAAGCAGCAGCCCGACCTGCTGCTCATTACCGTATTAATCCACACATCAGCGATGGCAGACACCACAGAAGTACAGCCCGAGCTCGAGGACCCGCTGTTCCACCGCTGCCCCGACCCCAGCTGCCGCCGCCAGTTCAGCCGCAAGTACTCGCTCCGCGAGCACATGAAGACCCACACGGGCGAGCGCCCGCACGTGTGTCCCTTGCGCTCCTGCGCCAAGCGGTTCACGACGTCGGGCAATCTCGCGCGGCATAAGCGTCTGCACGGCTACATCGAGCCGCTCAAGTGTCCCGTGGAGGGCTGCATCTGCAGCTTTCCGAGCGGCCTTAAGCTCGAGAAGCACATGAAGTTTCACTACGGCGGGCCTGTGCATCTGTGCGAGGTGCCGGGCTGCGGCAAGACCTTCACCACCACAGGCAACCTCAACCGCCACATGAAGAACCAACATTTCGACGAAATGGCGGCCGGCACGCTACGTACCCCCCGCAGCAGGATGACGCTCGACGCCTGGAGCCCCACAACGGCCGATGCGTGGCGCCCGGACTCGCAGTTCGTTGCACCGCAGTGCCGGCTCAAGAGAGCGTGGTCAACGGGCACGAACCCACTGCCGCGGGAAACGTCGACGAATCTTAATCGCAACAGCGGTGAGCACCTCGCAGCGCTGGATGAAACGCTGGATGACCTGTCGGCGCTACTCGTCGAAACGGGGCTTGATGGGCCCAGCTGCGATGCCGATAGGCAGAGCTTCCTGGTGGACGACATCATCCGCTTTCATGTGCAGGAGCTCGGTATCGACTCGTAGACTTGTGCAAGCAGAAACAAGAGCAAACGTCCCACATAGAAATTATCGAAACACCTAGGAATGAATGAATTAAGTCACACATGCGTCAAACTACCAGCTTCTAATAGACCGATCTTCCAGTAAATTTGCGGCTTAAATGCTTGGCTTAGACGTGCTGATGCACACTTTGAAAGGCGACACCACGCCGTCGTCACGAATCGGCATCTACTTGCATTCGACGTTCGACCTCAAATCTGTATGTTCTGACACCCTCCTCGATACGCCTGCGCGATGCAACTGCAGGTGCACAGCGCTAGATTCTCTTCAAACCGAGGCGATCCCCTGCTCCACTCTGTCCTCCCACGGGCAAAGCCCGTGGTGAATCTCCGCCGTTGGATCTCAGGGGCTCGTCCTTTTCGCTGCGCGTCGGACCAAGCACAATCAGCGTGGATTTCGCCACCTCGAAGCGTGTCCACGGGCTTCACGCCTGCCTTATCTCGCGAGCTGGGCGCCGCGCGAAGTAACGGCAACTCGGCGTCAAGCATCGGCAAAAGTGGACAGAGTGCGCTGCCCTGGCTTGGCTCAGCGGTGACAGCAGCGCGACGATATCTCAGGGTGGGCAAGTTACAAGCTGTGGCTTGGCGCGGCTCTTCCTCTACGAACAGTGAGCGCTGTCACACGCCGTTCGGCTAGCGAACTCCAGACGTCAGTGTGGTATCCGACTCGATTGGGGTGTAACGGCCGGGTAGTCAGACTTGTCTTGGTTTCACTAAGGGATAACAGAAACAGGCGCGGGTTTTTGATGGCAGCTCCGACGATCGACAGTTGGCTTAGTCCACCCTGGGTCAGGCGGACCATCCTCAGCCTTGGTCTCACTTTCAAATTTACCATCAGCACTGCACTGCTCCACCCTCAGTATGAACACCATGAGCCCCACCCCCGCCTTCCAGGCCAACATGAGCCCCGAACTCAGACGCAACCACAGCGAGTCGGGCGTCTACCGCTGCACCGAGGCCGGCTGCCGCCGCGAGTTCAACCGCAAGTACACGCTCGCTGAGCACATCAAGACCCACACGGGTGAACGCCCGCACGTGTGCCCCGTGCCCACGTGCGGTAAGCGCTTCAGCACCTCGGGCAACCTCTCGCGCCACAAGCGTCTGCACGGCTACATTGAGCCCCTCAAGTGTCCGGTGCAGGGCTGCATCTGCACGTTCCCGAGCAACAACAAGCTGGAGAAGCACATGAAGTTCCACTACGGCAGCGACGTCAAGGTGTGCGTGGTGCCAGGCTGTGGCAAGACCTTCAGTACAACGGGCAACCTCAACCGTCACCTCAAGAATCACCACTGCGGCGAGCCTGCTATGTGCATGAACCCGACGCCCTCCGCCAAGATCGCTGTTGCTAGCAGCCCCACCGCGGCTGAGCAATGGGTCCCGAGCGGCCCGCTCGACGACTTCGCCCTCTGGTCCGAGACGCTGAGCGCTGAGTTGGTCCTCACAGAAACGGCTACCAACCAGGACGTGCTCGATGCGCTCGACTCTTTGCTGGATGAGGATGAGCCGCTCGCGTTTTGCGTGTAGAGAAACCTACTGGTAGATAGTTTCGATGCCGCGACATCGGCGCCCTATTTTATTTGAGAAACATGAATGTAAGTTAGCACGCACCAATGCTGCGCCTCCAACTCAATATCCATAAAGCTATCCAGGGCAGTCTTGCATGTCCATCAGCAGCAGGGGCATCATCATCGATCCAATAAGGTTTGTCACGCCAGGCATTCGGCGGTGGGGCATCATATTGAAGCCGATGATTATGCTCCGCAACGGGCGACAAGTGCAACAATCCGCCCAGGTTTGTCGCCCGCGGTGAAGAAATTCTGCACGACGGCGGAATCCTGCAGCGTAGCCAGGCAGGCCTCGCGTCAGGCGGACCAGGCGCTTCCTGCCAAAGCAAAGCGTGGGGCTCCTTGAAGGAGCCTTCATCAAGCTGCAGCGAGTGCGACTGCCCGATCCGCTCCAAGCAGTCGTTCTCGCTGTGGTCTATGCGCGGCGACCACTGTCGACAGCGCGGAGGCGCGCCACATGCCCGCGTGCACGAAATGGACAGGAGCGGTGTCAGCTTGCGGACACTTGCGTCGCCATCTGGATGGTGCGGTTTGTGGCACGCGCAGGCGAGTCGTGACAGCCCCGCCACGCACGCGAAGGTCCAAGCGCTGGTCTTCGCCGCCTGAACCCTCGGTGTCACACACGTTCAGGCTGAGCATCGAGCACGTGGGTAATAGCATGTCGTGTCTACAGCAAGCTCCCGCCATGCGGGCAACCTGCTACATGTAGTGGAAGGGGCCGTGCTCAAAATCGCGACACCGGGATCAGCTCGCGGTGCTTTGCCCTCGGACGCCAACGCGACACGAAGCGTAGCCCATTCTGCAATTGTTGCTCAGCCAGCAAAGCATCCGCAGTCGATATACACCCACCACTCACCTCGATGTCGTCGCCCACCGAATCGACCATCAAGGCGTGCAGTCTCAAGCGCCAATTGTCGGACACGCCAACCCACTCGTGCTTGGAGCCGGGTTGCAGACGGCAGTTCACGCGTAAGTACACGCTCGCCGAGCACACCAAGACCCACACAGGCGAGCGCTCGCATGTCTGCCCTGTGCGTACGTGTGGCAAGCGCTTCAGCACGTCCGGCAACTTATCGCGCCACAAACGCCTCCACGGCTACATCAAGCCGCTCAGGTGTCCGGTGCAGGGCTGCATCTGCACGTTCCCGAGCAATAGCAAGCTGGAGAAGCACATGAAGTTCCACTACGGGACTGCGAACAAGATCTGCATCATTCCTGGGTGTGGCAAGACCTTCAGCACAACAGGCAACCTGAACCGTCATTTGAAGAACCAGCACGGTCACAAGCGGAAAGAGGTGACGGTCTCCGCTAGCTCACCAACGCTCAGTCACGGAGCAAGCAGCCCTACGAGTACAGAGCAGTGGCTCCCACTTCCGGTGGCAGCCGTCAACTCGCTCTGGAGCGAGGAGGCCCTGTCGTGGCCATCCTCGACATCCACAGGACTGTTTGAAGACGTGTGGAACCCGGTGTTGTTGGACACGCTCGTCAACATCTTTGACGACCAGACCACCTTCTCGTGTTAGGCATAAGGAAAAAAAGCATAGCTAGTCTTCCACCATTTTAAGTTAAACTCGACATTTGTGAGTAGTGTGTGATGGTGCAACTCGTTGAAGTATCCATGCTGGCGTGTAACCATTTGGGGGCAGCTCGCCAAGTTCTTCGCGGAAATTCAGTGAGAGCGGGCGAGTAGCAGCGGATAGGTGGTGCTGCAACTTGTGACGCCCAGGCAAACTACTTCATCTGAAAGCCACACGGAGTTATGGTTTTGGAGTAGCTACAAGTTTTGACAAAGAGCGCGGTGGGAGGGTGCTGAGACCTTCGCGCTGAAGGCTCAGCACTATTTAATAGCCATTCATTACCGACGCTCTGATTGCAGCCCTTCTTTCAGTTAAGACCACCTGCAAATTACTGCCACAACTGCCATCTGGACTGGCCCCGCGGCTTCGAGCTTGGCTAGGGCGTCACTTTAGTGATGGTAGGTGTCGTGAATGCTCGCCAGACGAGATTGACTAAGCCGGGCTTGTTTGATAAACACGAATACACATGGGGGAGCGGCCTATAATAATCGCCAGCTTGCATTACACCGTGAAACAGCAGCTACACGCATTGTAACCTTGCCCTCCACGCATCGCCGCTGCTGCCATTGTGAAGGTGTCTCAGGCACATTTGCCGGTAGTTCCTGGTGGCGCACGGCTTGGAACAGGGCCTAGGAACGTCAGGTGCTTAGACTGAGTTCACTGGCTAGTGAAAAATCCAAAAGAGTATTGCGTAGCTTTAAACTGCTTCGCATCAGGCTGGCGTTTTTCGACAGTCCAACCAGTTGATTTGTCATAATTATCGTTTGCAATATCTCGCGAGTGGCCTCCGCATGCTTCCTGGTTTCTGATAGCTCTCCCCCAACTCTGAAACACATGACAGCTAGTAGTGTTGTATCTGAGGGCACATGTTCTCTTGGAACACCGTCACTTCCTTTTTACCTGGCTACGGCCCACCTCGCAATGTACTCTCAGCAAGTGTACTACATGAACTCTGCATTCTGCAGTTTCCCAGTGCAGCCAATGCCGATGCCCGGGCAAAGCTTGTCAGCACTGTCCATGTTTCAGCAGCAACAGCAGCTCAGTCCAAACACTCAATACATCAAGCCTTACAAGCCACTTACCCGGAAGCGACTTCACGTGTGCCCAGTGCTCACATGCGGCAAGCACTTCACAACTTCAGGCAACCTTTCTCGACACAAGAGACTGCATGGCAAGATCGATCCACTGAGCTGTCCCATCGAAGGGTGTGCCTGCGAGTTCCCAAGCGCCAACAAGCTGGAGCGACACCTCAAGTTCCACTACGGTGGAAACGTGAAGGTCTGCCAGGTTGAGGCGTGTGGCCGGACGTTTAGTACCACTGGCAACTTAAACCGCCATATGAAGAAACACCACGGCGGTGTGGTCTCCCCGACCGTAGCAGACTCCGCAGCAACAACCCCGACTGACACCAAGTTGAACGCCAATAGCTGGAGCCCACGCTCAACTAGCGGCGAGTCCGACATCGATAGTGACGTCTCTGAGCTATTCTGGCCGTCGCCTTCGACGCCCGGTATCAGCGCAGCTTCGTTCGACTGTGAGTGGAACGAAGACTTGCTCAACACGCTGGCGTCCATTTTGGATGACAACATCGATCAATGCTAATTCTAAGCGACGCGAAAAAAATATTATTCATTTACTGTACCCTCTTGTGACACAACTGGAAGTTCATGTTGTTTCACGATTGGCATTGATGTGCGGGGAGTGCACAACGCGCAACTGTCCAAACAGCACCGAAATGCCCCACTGCATCGATAAAGCAGCGCGTGCTACATGTGTAGTGACAACCAGCTTGGTGATCCCAAATGATCCGCCCTCGGTGCAGCGCCCAGCTCTCAGCGCCTCTTGTTGAAGAGATTTCCGTTGATGGGGATCTGAAGTCGAAGTTCGCTGCGCGTTGGCACGGATTGGCACCAGACTCCTGCCGAGTCGTGAGTGGCGGCAATGCTAACCGCGGCGGCAATTCATCGGCTGTGATGTCTACCACCTTTGCATTCGTGGCTCTGCAGGCCTGTCAAACGGCTCGCGCCAAGCCTAATGTAGGAGCGTGATGCGCCAGCTCGATGAGCCTGAAAACTGCTGTCAGTAGGTATCCAAGCGCACACGAGACCAGAATGTCTGACCAGGACGCTGCACCGAAGGGATTCATGTTCTGCAGTGGCGAGTCTGCGTTGATGGCTGCGTGTCCGGCGTGACAGCCATGCTCCATCTCAGCAGGATACCAGAGGCCATCGGCGGCGTCCAGAACGGGTCAGACTGCGTTGCCGTCGAGAATAAGAACGCTGCCAAGCGCCATTGACGCTGTTGTCCGTTCGAGCGCTCGCCTGTCGACTCGACAGTTGAGCCTCGACTCGAGAGGAGACTCACCGAGGTGGGACCTGCAGTCTACAATGGCCAGTGATCTCCAGCTGGCCAGCGCGTGTAGATGACAGTAGCCCGCGCGTCCTAAGATCTCAGGCAACGTGATGGCTCCGTGAGCGAGTCACACGCCTCATCGAGGTGAGCGCGGCCGCACCTTGACTCGGTTCAACAACCAGAGACCGGCCGGGCGGGTCAAACTTGGGTCATTTTCGCTTTGGCCCTGCAAGAGCCACTTCAAGAGCACACACTCGAACAGCCATGGCACCGCAAAGCGAAGCTCCCGAGCAGCACAAGCTGTCATCGCCTTCGCACGCCGCTAAGGTACAGGAAGGTGGCGTGAAGCGGCCGCACCCGCCCGCCATCCACGCGTGTCCGCAACCGGGTTGTACGCGCCGCTTCAACCGCAAGTACACGCTCGCTGAGCACATCAAGACCCACACAGGCGAACGCCCGCACGTGTGCCCCGTGCCCACGTGCGGCAAGCGCTTCAGCACCTCGGGCAACCTCTCGCGCCACAAGCGCCTGCACGGCTACATTGAGCCACTCAAGTGTCCGGTGCAGGGCTGCATCTGCACGTTCCCGAGCAACAACAAGCTGGAGAAGCACATGAAGTTCCACTACGGCGGCGCAGTCAAGGTGTGTCTGGTGCCAGGCTGTGGCAAGACCTTCAGCACGACGGGCAACCTCAACCGCCACCTCAAGCACCAGCACCCGGATCTACCAGCAGGTCAGCTCCAACAGGCACAGCAGTCCCCAGTGCCCCCCCAGGCTGTTGTTACAACGCCCCCAGTTATGCCTCCCCAGTACTTTCATCGCAGTCCCACGAGCGCTGAGCAGTGGCCCGGGATGGTCCCGGCAGTGCCTGTGTTTAAGCCTCGCGTAGCGTCATGCTGGCCGCAGCAGATCACAGTGCAGCAGCAGCAGTTGATGCTACCGCAGTACGGGCAGCAGGTGCCGCAGGGTATCTACTCGCCCACGCGCTCGTGCTCAGAGTTGTTCGAGGACGTGTGGAATTCCGAGATGCTCGACACTCTCGTAAGTGCGCTGCACGATCCCACCGTGCGTTGTTAAAGTAGTTAGGCCCACCACCGTGCACCCGCAAAGGCGCGCCGTTGTTGTAAGCTGTAAATATATGTCGGCGTCTTGCGCGTATTGTAAGCTGAAGGTGCACACGGTCACCGTGACGGTGGTCACTGTCATGGGCAGCTGTTCCACACTAGCGAAATTCTGAGTCACTGGGCCACTACTCGGCTCAAGGCATTGCGGTACCCAGCACGCTGCCGAGACGTTGCGAAGTGGCGGCGAAGGAGAGATCCGAGTTGTCGGTCTGGCAGCACCTGCAGAAGCAGTAGCAAGAGCTAAGACGGCAGCGAACGACTTGGTCCGAACGAGCGGTTCGAACAGCGAGGTACACCGAAAAGGTATGGTGTTCAGTATCCCAATATCTCAGGTGCTCCTCACGCTACAGTTGCCTGGGCGCATAGACCTGCAACGACATAAGTGGACACGGTGTGCGCGTATACAATAGAAACAAGTTTGTTCTCTGCCACCGATGACTGCATAGCCAGCACCGGGCCCGTGACAAAGCCTTAAAGGCTAAGCCATTGTCGCAAACAAGTCTTTCCAAATTTGGGACGAGGTTGATTGGGCCCAATTTTGGAGGTCCCTGTCGCAACAGGGCGGGCTAACTCCCTACCTAACCAGAGCCTTGGTCATACCTCGCACCACTGTGCGGTCTGCGAGTCGTGGACTGTTATCGAAACTGCTATGAGCCCTCATCACTTGGTCGGTCTTGAAGCGTTCAACCTATGCTACGGCGAAAATTACAGGCAGTCTACTGCCGCTAGGGAACGTATGGGTCGCAGTTCGTGCACAGATTGAGAAGTCTACAGTAGTAGTAGTAGTAGCGTACTGTACGTACGAAAAAGCTTTTGTGGCAAGGCTACGAAGGAACAACAGCAGTCAAGCAAGCACGCAGCATTCCACACGTATAAACAGCAGCGTGGTACATATGCATGAACCTTGCTGTAGCCTACAGCCTGTAGGTGCGATACTGTAAGGTAAATCTCGGCTGGCGTTAATAATGCTGTAATGCGCGGCAATTATTTGCTTGGTCCGGAGGTTTACAGCGTCTGTTGGCAGTAACATGATCCTCCTTCAGCGCCATTCCTGGTGGCATCGACACCTCCTGCGGGTGTATTATGCCCCCTTAGTAATACTGTACTGTATGTACATGTACACGCGGCGCGCGGTGTGGTGACGAACTTTATGGCGCTGTGGCACTACTGATGATCAAGACATCGAAGCTCGTGTTGGAGGTTGACAAAGTGTTGTTTCGAGTTAAATTACTATACACTATCTGCTAGTCGTTTTCGCGCTGGCTTGCTTAGTCTAGAAGCATTTGCGACAGAATGTGCAGCATTTCGGGGGTCCACGGCGCCGTGCACGCGGTCTCGAACGGAGCTGGCAGCTCCATGTCGATTGACTGGGAGGCGAGCTCCCAGGTATTGCCGGTCCACTCTTGGTCGATGCCGGTGGGGCTCTCGCGCGAGGCGGTAAAGCACTTCTGGCTGGTCGGGGTGCTGCAAATGGAGCTCAGCGAGGGCGAGGCCGGGGCGGGCGCCTTGTACTTCTCGCGCTCCTCCTCCGTGTGCTGGTTCTTCAGGTGGCGGTTAAGGTTGCCTGTGGTGCTGAACGTCTTGCCACACGCGGGCACCTTGCACGTGTGAGTACGGGGTACGTAGTGCGTGCGCATGTGCTTTGCGAGCTTGATGTCGCTCATGAACTTGCACGTGCAGCCCTCGACGGGGCAGCACACAGGCTCGATGGCGCCATGCAGGCGCATATGCCTGGACAGGTTGCCCGAGGTGCTGAAGCGCTTGCCACAGCCGCGCGCGCGGCACACGTGCGGGCGCTCGCCCGTGTGAGTCTTCATGTGCTCTGTGAGCGTGTACTTGCGGTTGAAGCGTCGTCCGCAGCTCGCGTTCGGGCACTGGAAGGCCCTGTTGCCGCTGCTGCTCTGCTTTGGGGCCGTGTCGGTCGGGATCACGATGCGATCGAGTTGGAGTGCCTGCATGGTTGTGCTGTAGGTGGTAGGGGTAGCTAGCGTAAGCTGCTATGAAGCTGTGCGCAGACTGTCTGTCAGGCGGGTTGCTAGTGTCGGGCAAGTTGGGGAATGAGACCGATGAGGCTGTTCGAAAGCACGCGCTGTAGCGGTGTACTGTCCCGCGTACCCAGCCCCAGCCGGAGACAGCGCGCAATCAGCCTTTCGCCGTATGCTGGAGTCTAGCCTGGACAAGCCCGCAGCGTGATGGATGTCTTACGTGGTTCTGCCTCGGCGATTTGCCTGCCCGTCAGCGCGGGGTTCGTGCGGCTATGTGGGGCGAAGCTACCTCAGGTCATCAGTAAATGTACAGTCGCTGAGTCTGCTCGCCCAGCTGGCTATATGCGCGGCGCAAAATTGCTTGGACCGCTCACACAACATTCATGACCACTCTGTGCGACCGGCAGATCGCCCACCACGAGCCTGAGCTCCGCTTTTGGAGGTGTGACGGGACCTGCCGCCGCGGCGGCAGACAGAAAATCCAAGCGGAGTTCAACTCGATCAGCAAATGAAAACATCCACGCTTACGAATTCGCTGCGAGTGCATGATGCTGCACA
Source organism: Phytophthora fragariaefolia (assembly GCA_030267785.1). NCBI lineage: Eukaryota > Oomycota > Peronosporomycetes > Peronosporales > Peronosporaceae > Phytophthora > Phytophthora fragariaefolia. The sequence continues at coordinate 29,968 of BSXT01000544.1, read as the reverse complement.
GCATGTCCACTGGGGCGCGGGCATACGCGGCGACCGATATGAGTCTCCGCAAAAGGTGTCGATTGTCTAGAGGCGGTCGAGGGGGATCAACGTCGGGGCCGCGCTCGCTTGCTGTGCGAATTGACCACGCAGTCTTCTGTGGTCCTTGCTGCCTGCAGCAACAACGTGTATGTCGGTATGTGTTCAATACCTAGTACATGTACATGTAGCCGGTTGGGTTGATGATGCTCTCTCGAACAGCAAAACGACATGTGTGGCTCGTTGTCAGCTCTCGTTCGCGCAATTACATGTACATGTACGATGACAACATTCATTTACACGCGTTTAACTTCCTGCGATTTATTCGTTTCCGCACACAAAACTTCTTACGCATACAGTACAATACGAAGTTGACGACTCAGCTGAGCAACATGTGCCCTAGAATTTCGAGCGTCTCGGGGCTCCAGGGCTCGTCACATGGCTTATCAATCGGGGCAGGGGTCACGTCCATCATAACATCAGTACTTGCGCCTGTCGTCCAGCCCTGCTCCACGCCCTTGGGGCTACTCCTCCGAGGGAGACCCCAACTCGCGAGAGAGGACCGCGCGAGCTGCTCACGCTTGTCACCTGTCAAGTGTTTCTTGAGATGCCGGTTCAAGTTGCCTGTAGTACTGAATGTCTTGGTGCACCCCGCCACTTTGCAGGGGTGCGTACGCGGGGCGTCGTGCTGCTTCAAATGCTTCGCTATCTGCACGTCGCTTAAGAAGGTGCGCGTGCAGCCGTCCCGTGGACACCGAATGAGCGGAAGGGGCCCGTGCAGACGCATATGCCGCGCAAGGTTGCTTGAAGTGGCGAATCTCCTGCCGCATCCAGATGCTCGGCAGACGTGAGGCTTGACCCCTGTGTGCGTCTTCATGTGCTCAGTGAGGGTGTACTTGCGGTTGAACCCGCGGCCGCAGTGCTCAAGCGGACAATAGAATCGCCTGTCGTCCTCGCTCGGCTGCATGATGCCTTGTCGAGGGTTCTGGTAAGTCGGAGAATGAAGCCACACATGACGTATCGCTGTCCAGTCCGACAGGAAGATACTTTCTCTGATCGTCAGCAACATTGCTGCGCAATACACTGAAGGGGATTGCGTGCACGAGGTGAAGGGTGCCATGGGTACGGTTTTGTTGCTGTCTTACGCAGCGAGTCCCATCGCTACAATCGCTGTGCCGGGACAAACGGTGACCTGATGCCTTCAACGCGGGATTCCCGCCAGCAGAAACCATGATCCCGTTAGACATTAAGCTTGCTGGATAGCCTTGACGAGACACACTCACGTGGGCCATAAACCAATTGGGGAGATGATGCCCTTGACGATTCTCCTCGCGAACGTAAATAGTCCATTAGGGACACGTAAGATCCATCGGTGACAGGCGTGGGATTTGCCAACATCAGCTCAGCAACCTTCATGAATTTATACGAATCCAGAAACAAAGGTTTTCACGGCGATAGTGTAGCCATTTCGGGGGAAACAGTTACAGCGCACCGCAACGGAGGCCGCCGCACAGCGAGCAATTCCTTGTTCCGACGCCGCTTAGGACATGCTTGCCAGCTCGAACAGCAAAACGTTACCACCAAATGATTGCTTCACACTGTTGGCATGCTTTGCTGGCGCTTCCTCGCGTGTCGACTGTCTGGCGGACGTCTGTCATAGACGCCGCATTTCGTCGGGTCTGCTGTGGCGTCAATGCGCAGCTTGATTCTGTCCACCATGGGCGTCGTGGACAGCATTATCGTTTCTTTTGAACGCGCCGTGCAGCAGACATCAGGGCTTTCAAGGGTGGTTATTTCGGCGTGAAATGTCGTAATACTACCAACATGTAGAATCGAGTCTCTCCTACTTGTGCGGTTCGCAGCAACTTGTACAGTAATCCATAGGTTGATTGTTGGACGACGTTGAAGTGCTGAAGTGCGTGGGTCATGGACCAAATTAGACACAGGCAAGACTATCATTAGGTTGCCATCGGTGCTGTGAACGTGGTGCGCACGTATCAGCAAGCGTGCGCTGCTAGTTCCTCTGCTAGCATCAAACACCATGAGCCAGTCGCCTCTGCGGTCCGGCGTGGAGGTGGGGATTCTTGTGCTTGCTCATACTCAACCCGACCTAACTCAAGCCGGCTCCTTTTTGCTGTAGCGTTCGGGTCCCGATGCAGCAGGTATGGTTTCTTCGATGACCCAGAAAGGCACCAAGGAGACGCGGGCAGCGGAGGCCCTAGCCATGAAGGACGAGCAGATGAAGATCCTCGGTAGCCAAAACTCGCAGCTGCTGACCTCGCTGAATGCAATGGATGACGAAATCGGCACACTGAAGATGCACAAGCTCAGGCTTGAAGAGGAAAACCGTAGTCTTCGTGACCAAAACTTCGAGCTACAGAGCAAAGCTCGTGCCGCGGAAACCACATTAATCAAGGCTCAGGTACGTTTCACCGATGAACTCGAAAGAAGATTGGGCGCCATGAACTAACTAATTAGTTGCATTGCTAGACTGGTATTGAGGAGCGCGAAACTCAAGTGCGAGTTTTGACAGACCACAACACGGAGCTTCTGCGTCTACTAGAGCATGAAGAAGCACAGAGCCAATCGCTGGCTTCGCGGACAACTGCGCTGAAGTCAGACTTGGAGGCACTGGAGACACGATATGCTTCGCTACTAGTATCTGCGAAGACTCATGAAGAGATTGCTACGCGTGCCACACGTGAGGGTCAGATGCGCGCCGAGGAAGTGCGTTTATTGCGCAATGAAAGTGATCAACTGCGAGCTTGCAACGTTGAACTGAAAATGAAAACGCAAGTAGAGCTTGAGGCACTCCAGGAGCAGCTTCGCGTCCGCAAGGAGAAACAGTATCAGCTTCTTGAGAAACTTCAACAACTTGAGGAAGTCAAAAGACAAAGTGATGACCAACTTGCTTCGTGTGAGGAGAAAGTACGAAAGCTGCACGCTCGCAACCAGGAGCTTGAGACACAGGTGCAGCTTGAAGCAAAGGCTAAACGTGCCCAGATCGACGCCAACAAAAACTTCTTCATTGAGAACGGGAATCTCCAACGAGATAAGGTAGAACTTCAGACACGCTTCGACAAGGCTGAACAGGAGCGCTCGCGCATGGAAGCGGAGAACCGTGATTCAGCAGACCAACTCCGCGAGATGGCTGAAAAGGTATTTCAATTGCTCGAGCGGCTCAAGCTAGCCGAACTCGGTAAGACGAAGGCAATCGATGGTCTGAAACAGAAAGAGCTAGAGTTGCTCGCTCTCAAGAAAAAGAATGCTCGGCTGCTCAAGGAGGGAACTCAGGAGGGGAAAGCTCGGGTAAAGTCTGAGCTAGACAAAAAAGTGTTGCTCGAACAGCTCCAGGCATTGAAGAAGCACAACGCACAATTATCCTTAAGGTGCAGTGATGAGGTCAAGGCGAAACTTAAAGAAGCCGATGAGCGCAAGCAACTTGAGGAAAAGATCAAAACCATGAGTTCTCGTGTAGCGTTCTTGCTAAACAAAATGCAAGCCGACGAGGAAGCCAAAATTGTGAGCAAGGAAGAAACAAAAAAACTTCAGGCGCAGCTTACAACTTTACAGGAAAAGGGAGCAGAGCTAGCTCATAAACTTCATGCGACAGCAGAAAGTAATCGTGTAGTAACTGAAGCTCTTCGATGTAAGCAGGATGAACTTGACGCGCAAGCGATCAAATTTGAGGCTACTCAGAAGAAAATGGCCGAAATGGCATTAGCTATGGAGCAGTCCGGTGTGCCTATGACGATGGGGCTTGATGGGGACAACCAACAGGAAGGCCATCAACGTGGAAATCAAGAACCAACACACCCTGAGGATGCAGCCGCAGCAGCTAATGGGCGATTCTTTGTCGAATGTCGCGCTTCCCAAGGAGGATTATTGCTTATCAAAGCCAAGCGAACAAACTTTACGCCAAGCGCCCAGCAGCAATCAATCGACTTTCTGGAACGAATTGGTATCAATACCTTCCTCAAGCGCGCTCAAAAGAGCATGAATACCAAACTGATGCTTGTAGAACGTATTGCAGCACTACTTACCACCATCATCACGAGCGAAGACGTAGTCGCCGGAGTGAAGGAGCAGATACTTGCGAAAGAAGACCAAATATCGCACCTGTCGCGCAAAATCCGTTGGATGCAAGAGCGACTTACCACGGAGGAAGACGCCAAACGCAAGACCCTTCTACGTTACGTGCATGAAGTTAAGTCACGTGCATTGATTGTGTCCTCTGATCCTGGTAGTGAAGGTCGCAATTCGACGTCGTCTGGAATTCTTAAACTTCCAGAAAGTGGCGTAGGCGATGAAGAAGTCCACGCCATCGCAGCATTGCTTCGTAACGCAACCAATGTCCGCGAGCTCCAGCTGCGAGGTAATTCGATTTCCAGTGAAGGAGCGCGCGCTATTGCAGCTGTGCTGTGCATTTCAACGTGTCGGTTACGTCAAGTAGATCTGAGGAATAATCAAATCGGCAAGGATGGCATCAAAGTGCTCGCTGAGGCCCTCGAGCGAGACGATCGCATCAAGCATGTGTACGTTCACGCCGGGGGAAAAATTGAGGCACTAGGGACCACGTCTCCTGCAACCCAAGCGGCAATTGTGAACGCTCAGATCTCAAGTGCTGCAACATTCGGGAGTTCAGGTTCGACTCATGCGTCTCTTATCGGTGTTGAAACCGTCTGTGTTGTGGATGTTCGAGAGCAGACAGAGGCAGACACCACCAGTGCCAGCACAAGCCTGCAGATAGATTTTGCCGATGATGCACGTGTTACTGGTCCCACTGCACAGCCGTCGACAGGAGCTGGATCGAACAGCGCGCTTAAGCTGAAGTTATCGGGAATCGGAGGAGATGCTGGATTAAGCGGCACGAAGTCGTCCGCCGCAAACGACCGAGATAGCAGCAATCGATTGTTCTCACGACGGCCACTGTCTGCCACAGCCTTAAAGCGGCAGCGCGAGCGACTTACTCTCGAGCGCAAAAAGCGTCAGGAAGAGGCGAAGCGCCAAGCTCGTAAAGAGGCCGAATGGTCAGGCCGCGCTGGTGGAATGGAGTCCAGCCCATCACATCCCTCGAATAGCAAAAAATTACCACCAATTTCAAACACAAACACCTTGAGTGGCAACAGCGGTACACAGCCGAAGGGAGTAACGCGAATTAGCTCGGCACCTGTACTTCACAAAAATAAAGATGGCAGTAGTGGCGATCAGGCAGCAGGCGATCCAGCCGATAGCTGACCGCATCACGACAATTTAGTCCTTTCGTTGTCGTTGTCCTCACAAAACAGCAGCCACGTAGGAGTATGTATTCTTCCTCGTTATTCATGAAAGCCAGGCATCAATCAACTTCATTGAAGTCACTGGAAGGCAACACGACGATCGACTTTTGATTATACAGTGAAGTCTGTTGTGGCTTCCCTCTCTCGCTCCCTTTCACGTGCTTTCATCAACAAACGCTGCAATATCAACAGATTTGCACGTCCTGTCCGCCGTTCTGACAGAGTCAATAAATTGTCGCTGTCTTGCGACATAAAGTGCAATAGCCGCGATACGCTCGAGTTCGCCTCACTTATCGAAAGCATTGGCAAATCATCGCTCTTGATGCTTTCCAAAACCAATGCTCTTTGTGTGTCACGAAGAAGACCCTGCGCTGCTAAACTCTCGACGACGATCTCGTTATCTTTTGCAATTTCGTCTGTTCCGTTCGCCTCAGCCTTGTCGAAATCAATGAGCTCTATCATAAACTGGTCAGGGCTGTCGGTGTAATCAAGCCCAAGTGTCTTTTGAAGCGCTGGCACCTTAGTCAATCGCTCAAGCAACTCGGCGTGAGCCTTGATTTCTTCTTCCTTTATAATTGCTTCACCATCTCCAGGCAGCGCTGCTGGAATGAACAAACACGCAGACCATGCTTGACGGATCAGAGAAGGTGGCACAGATTCCCATGCTTTCTGTAACCAGCCCAGTGTGTTTCGTAAATGCGTGTGCGCATGAACATCAAATACATCGTTCACTGGAGCCCCAGCGTTAATTGTTGTTCCATTGCTTTGCCCGTGCTGCTGTTTATTTGTCTCTGCCCACTGTTCATACTCGTGTAGCAAAGTTTGCAGCATCTCACGACGAAATTGCGACTTGACCCATCTGAAGATCCCCTGGTGAAGAGGCTGGGCATCCCCCGAGGGACCAGGAGGCAAGAAAAGAAGAACGATAGAGTCGAAACTAAATCCATTTCGGAACGAACCCGACGGATTCAGTGCATGAGCAGCGGCAACGTGGGCTGTACAGCTGTCCAGGACTAGGTACCAAATCTCCTTCCTCACACTCGCTTCATGATTCATAGCTTGAATGAAATCCGCAATCGTGTTCGCATCTTGTGAGGCACGACAATGGTCACGATAATGAATTCCATAGCTCGAAAGTGTGTCCACGTCCTTTAACGAATCCGGGTTCGGGTCTTTGCCAACGACTTGCAAGTGCAATTTCTCCCCCGTAGCACTCACTGCCATCATGACTGAAATTCGTTCGAGGCTACGGACATCCATATTTACGACGGAATCCAATCTACCCGACGTCGTGCGATGGCGCAGCGCGAGTTCGTCCAAATTCCAAATGCAACTTGCGGACACGGTCAACAGCAGATCGCGAATCTTCTGAATACGCTGATCATTCGTCATTCGGTCCGTCATGAGCGCCGCCATGCCCATCTGCCCGTGCTGCTTCGGCAGGGAGCGCATGCTTCGTCGCTGCATGTATCGATGCAGCCACCCGTTGGAGGCCTTGAAGTCCGTCAGCGACATGATGACCTCGTCCGACAGCTCGCTGCTGTAGTCCGCCAGGATCTTGTTGCGGAACTCCATGGCCTTGGACTGCAGCAAGTCCCCCGTGATCTTGAGCGCCGGCGCGTCCAGCTCGATCTGCATCTGCCACTTGTACAGCATGTCCTCGATGACGCTGAGCTTGTGCTGGTACTGCAGCACCTTGCGGCTGCTCGTGGCGCTCTCCACGAGCGCCTGGGCCGAGATGGCCGCGCGCTCCTTCACCATCTTGGTCACGGCCGTGCGCGACACGCCGAACTTCTCGGCCGCCGCCCCCTGCGAGCCTCCCTGGTCCACGAACGCCAGGATCTCCATCTTCTCCAAGTTGGTCTTGCGGACGCGCCGTCCTTTCCTGGGCTTCACCGCCTGCGGCTGCACCGGAGTCTGCTCCACGGGCTGCTGCGGCTCCGCGGCGAGTCCCGCGCTCGTCATCGCCACGTGCTGCGCGGCGTCTCCGAGCCCGGCGGAAGCGGCCGCCGCCTGCTCGTCCATCGCCGGCGGCTCGCTGGGCGCGGCCTCGGCCGCCAGCGCGCCTGCCTCCGCGCGGGCCTCGTCGCGGCGCGGCTTCTCGCTCTTGTCCTTGCGCGCGCGCGGCTTCTTGCCGTCCGCGGGCGCGTCCTCGAGCGCGCGCTTCCCCAGCGCAGACGGGGACGAGCCCGCGGTGGGCGGCTCGCTCTCCGTGTCCGTGTCCGAGCACGCGGCGCGGGGCTTCCGCGCGCGCTTGCCGCCGGCCTCCATCCTCGCAGGCGTCTAGGTATCTGAACGGGAAGTGACTGGACGGGGGGAGAACAGTGACGTCTCTGTACAAGAGCAGAGACATCTTCCTGTAGTAGAGCAGCTGAGCGGGGCGACGGGGATTGGCGGAAAAGACGCGCGAACCATCTCTGTACAAGAACAGAAGAATCTTCCTGTATAAGAGCGAAGGGACGGGATTGGTGGAAAAGACGTGCTGGCCGCCTCCTCCACACATGATGTGGCGCTGCGGGGCTGGTCGGCGGCGCGCCCTGCGCGGCGCCTCCAGCGCTGCGCAGCCGCTGAACGCGGCGTCTGCAGCTGGCAACGGGGTGTGCCGCTCTCGCGCTGCGATTTCATGCAACTCTGGGCTTCAGACGACGCGTGTAGCGCCCTTAGCAGCGCGATATTCCTCGCGCTCGGCTGCGTCGCTGCTGCACTCGGCCTATAGACCCATTAGCCGCGGGCTTAGCAGTGACTCCTCGAGGCTATTGCAATTGCGTTGCCAGAGTGGTCCTTTTCTAGGCGCTAGAGTGTCTGTATTCGACCTGCGCGGCTTCAGCAGCGTGGAGAGCATCTACCAGAAGAAGACGCCGCTGGAGCACGTGCTGCTGCGGCCAGGCATGTACATCGGATCGGTAGAGAGCACGAAGGACACGATGTGGATGGTCCCGTCGGAAAGCGCGAAGGAGGGCGACGGCGAGCTGAGGATGAAGCAGCAGGCCGTCGAGTACGTCCCTGCGCTCTACAAGATCTTCGACGAGATCATCGTCAATGCGGTGGACAACAAGGTCCGCGACCCGAGCATGCGGCATTTGGACGTGGTCATTGAGCCTGGTAACAAGGCGAGTGGATATAAGCCGTGGATTTCCGTGTACAACGACGGCAAGGGTATCCCTGTGAAGTTCCACAAGACCGAAAAGGTGTATGTGCCCGAGTTGGTGTTGGGGCATTTGCTGACCGGATCCAATTTCGATGATACGGCTGCGAGATTGACGGGCGGAAGACACGGATATGGAGCCAAGCTCACCAATATTTTCAGCACGGAGTTTGTGGTGGAGACAGGTGACACTTCGATAGGGCTGCGATACAAACAGGTCTGGCATAACAATATGCGCACTCGTGGAGAACCGGAAATCACAGAGTACGCAGGAAAAAAGGCGAAGGATTTTACGAAAGTTTCTTTTTCGCCTGATTTGGAGAGATTTGAAATGGAGAAGCTGACTGCGAGCATGACACGTGTGCTAAAGAAGCGAGTGTATGATGTGGCGGGATGTTTGTCGGACGTGGAAGTTACTCTGAACGGCAAGAAACTACCCATTTCGGGCTTTGAATCGTACATCAAAGCCTTTTCCCGTTCCACGACGGCAGCTCCAACCTCAAAGACCGCTAAAACTGACCCGAGCGATAGCAACAGCGAGGGATCTGGTTCGGACTACTTTTATTCTCGGGTAAACAAGCGATGGGAAATTGGCGTTATGCCATCTGATGTGGGGTTTATTCAGGTTAGTTTCGTCAATGGTATGTCGGCTTTGCGTGGTGGCTCCCACGTTAGCTATGTGAGTGATCAGATCTGTCGTCGTGTTGCTGAACACGTGAACAAGAAGTACCCCGAGCTGTCGGTTAGTATAGCACAGGTGAAGCCGCATATGGCAATCTTCATTAATTGCCAGATTGAAAATCCGACATTCGACTCGCAAATGAAAGAGTACATGTCTTCGCGACCACCGACGTATGGCTCGACGTGTATACTGACTGAAAGACTATTGAAGCTGGTGATCGCTGATTCTGGTATTGTGGAGCGGGTCGTGCAAAGTGCACGCGCTCGCCAGCGTGCTGCCTTGCTCAAAAAGGTGTCATCCACGCGAGCAAAAAGCACATCAGTGAACGTGCCCAAGCTTGAAGACGCCAATCTTGCCGGTGGGCCTCGATCAAGTGAATGTTCGCTTATATTGACAGAAGGTGATTCAGCCAAGGCACTAGCCGTAGCTGGCTTGGCAGTTGTTGGACGCGATCAGTATGGAGTTTTCCCTCTGCGTGGCAAGTTACTGAATGTGCGTGATGCAACTGTCGCGCAGCTAGGTAAGAATGCTGAATTTGCTCACTTGTGTACGATTCTTGGTCTTCGAATGGATGAGCACTATGGCACAGAGGAAGCTCGCCAGAAATTGCGTTACGGGCGTGTGATCGCCATGACGGATCAGGACCACGATGGCTCGCACATTAAAGGCTTGCTATTTAACCTGTTCCACACGTTTTGGCCCGAGTTGCTAAAGGAAGGTGGTTTTATCAGCGAGTTCATCACCCCGATCATCAAGGTGAGCCCAACCTCTAAGCGTGTAGGCACTGAGCGCGGCCTAGAGACCCGGCGTTTCTTCAGTCTACCCGAATACTTTGAGTGGAAGGCAGCACTGGACCCGGTTGATCTCAAGTACTACACCATTAAGTACTACAAGGGTCTGGGTACAAGCACAAGTGCTGAAGGACGTGAATACTTCAGCGACTTGGATAACCACCTCGTCGATTTTCACTGGAGCGGTGACAGCGATGGCGATGCGTTGGACATGGTGTTCAGTAAAGCACGTGCAGCAGACCGCAAGGCCTGGCTTCTGAACGAGTACTCGCCCGATTCTTTCCTCGACACAAGCTCGGGCGATGTGACGTATCGTGACTTCGTCAACCGTGAGCTGATCCAGTTTTCCCACGCAGATAACGCACGCTCGTTGCCATCTGTGGTTGACGGACTCAAGATCTCGCAGCGTAAGGTACTTTTTGCCTGCTTGAAGCGCAAATTAACCATTGAGGTGAAGGTGGCACAGCTTGCTGGCTACTGTAGTGAACACACGGCTTACCATCATGGCGAGGCTTCGTTGCACTCGACAATTGTCAACATGGCGCAAGACTTTGTGGGCTCAAATAACCTCCCACTGCTGTATCCGTCTGGCCAGTTTGGTACGCGGCTGCAAGGAGGAAAGGATGCTGCTAGTCCTCGTTACATTTTCACGCTGCTTCAAAAGCACACGCGTCTGGTGTTCCCTGAGGAGGATGACGCGCTATTGCGTTACGCTGACGACGATGGTTTCCCAGTCGAGCCTGTACACTATGTACCTATCATCCCCATGCTGCTCGTGAACGGAGCAGAGGGTATTGGTACAGGTTGGTCTACATCCGTCCCTTGCCACCACCCCGTAGTAGTAATCGACAACCTGTTAAAGCTTCTTGATGCAGAGGAAGCGGGAGATGATCTGTCGAAGGTGGAGTTGGAGTCAATGGCGCCTTGGGCAAAGGGCTTCAGTGGTGACATTCGTCAGACGGGCAAGCACTCGTTCGTGTCTCGCGGAAATGTTCAACAGGTGAACACATCCACGCTGCGTGTTACGGAGTTGCCCGTGGGCAAGTGGGTGGAGGATTACAAAAAATATCTGTGGGATCTTGTGGGCAAGAAGGCCATCCGGTCTTTCTCTGAGCACCACTCGGAGCGCGACGTGCGCTTCGACATCTCCATGACGCGCTCGGATCTTGCCAAGTACGCAGAGGACGCAGCGAAGGAAGAGGATAGCGACGACGCTGGCGACAGTGAGGCCTTGGTCAAGCTGTTACGCCTTGAGGCACCGCTGAGCACCAGCAACATGCACGCTTTCAACGCGGACGGCTACCTGGTCAAGTACGAGACGAGCGAGGACATTCTGCGCGAGTTCTTCGGCATCCGACGGGAGCTGTATTCGAAGCGGAAACAGCATCTGGAACAGCACCAGACGAAGGAGGTCCTTCGCCTGAGCAACCGCATCCGTTTCATCCAGGAGGTTTCGTCCGGCAGTCTGCAGCAGGTTCTTAAGGAGCGTATCCCCAAGGCCGAGCTGGTGCTGCTACTCAAAGACCACGGGTTCTCTCCTGCATCGGCCTTCAAGGAAGAGGCGATTGACCACGTCGGCGACCTGGGCTTGGCAGCGGTGGGCCGCGTTCAGGACGACGCAGCGGCTGAAGTTGACGGAAGCGACGACTACGACTACCTGTTGAACACGTCGCTCATGAGCTTCACGAAGGAGTTCACGGACCGATTGCAGAAGGAGCACGACACCAAGCAGGACAAGTTGCAGCAGTTGCAGGCCACGACCCCGGCGCAGCTTTGGCTTCGCGAGCTGGAGCGCCTACGGGACGTCCTGGTGCGCGAGAAGGAGTTCCAGTTGCCGTGAAAACCATTTTGACCCCTAGATGCCGATAAAACCGCCAATAGAGTCCATGTAGACACTGGTGGACGCCAGCTGTTGTTCGCCGTATCTCTCTCGTCTCTGATTCGTCAAAACCGCTTGACAATATCCACCAATGGTGTCGCTTCAATAGGCCGAGGGGGGAGCGAGAGCCACTTCCCAAGCGAGAACACACCGAAGCACCGCAAGAGCCAGGTAAGATCACGGCCAACTTCGGCGGGTTGTAACGACGCCCAGAGCCACGCAGCGCCGTCGCACGCAGCACCATCGTGCTCAGCAGCGTCTGCGCTGTCTCCTGAACATCGTTGGGCTCCGATCGTCGCTCTGCGGGCCGCGCTACGAGCTGAAATCTAACCGCGTTCCTTGCCGTGCGTCCGTTGCAGCGTTTGGAGCCATGGCGAAGCACGGCGCAGAGGTGGTGATCGGTGCGTGCATGAACACACACACACACAAAAAAACGTTTTTGTTTGTATTCGAACTCTTGGGGAATGGAGGTGACGTGAGACTAATCGACCCAATTGCGTTGTTGCTGCTGGCAGTGCCGCGCAACTTTAAGCTGCTGGAGGAGCTGGAGAACAGCGAGAAGGGCCATGGCGACATGAGCATCTCGTACGGATTAGAGCAGGCAGACGACATTTTCCTCACAAACTGGATCGGCACCATCCTGGGCCCTGCTGGCGTGAGTCACCAGCCTGAGTTCAAGTTCCTTTGCACGAGAGTGGGAGGAGGTTGGCTGACGCTGGCTTGACTTGCTGTTGCAGACGTGCCACGACGGCCGCATCTACAGCCTGAGGATCCACTGCAGCGACCAGTACCCCCACGTGCCGCCTGAGGTGCACTTCACGAGCCGCATCAACATGAGCTGTGTGGACCCCCAGTCGGGCCGCGTGGACCCGCGACGATTGGCGGCGCTGGGCAGCTGGCACCGCAACAACGGCATCGAGAACGTGCTCGTGTCCATCCGTGCCGAGATGGCTTCGCCCACCAACCGACGCCTGCCGCAGCCGCCTGAGGGCACCAACTTTTAGAAGCGTGTCGCTAGCCAGAGGCGAGGCTCCTCCTGCGAGGAGACCAGGGAAGAGGAGGGGATCAGCAGAGCAGAGAGGGACGACTGCGGTGTGGCCTCTCGTTTGCTTCAAGTAATGACTAATGCATGATAATACGGCATAGTTGGTCGTTCTTGCGGGCTGGCTGGCCGCTTGTAGCTTGAGGGTTGGTAGGTCTATGACGGGATCTGTAGGTCGTCTACTTGAAAGCTTTATCTGTTGGTGCCTGCTTCTACTTTCTGCTAAATATTTCTAACTGTACGGGCGAAGAGATCGGAAGCGGAGAGTCTTGGGGGTGGTGAACACGAGAGGTGGGGCCTCCTTCTGAGGCTCCTCGTAGAAGTATTCCTCTTCATCGTAGTCGTACATATTTTCGTGGTAAAGCTGCGATCGTTGTTGAAGCTGTCGCCATCGAGTTGCTACTTGTACAATCGGATATCTGACCATGTGTAGGATGACGGCAACGGCGCGCAAGAAGTCGACACCCGAGGCTACCGTGAAGAGCGGCACGAGCAGGTATCCCACAGCTTTCCACGCAGGTGACGGGTGGTTGCTGAACGGAAGCAGCAGCAGCAGGTGGAGCAGCAACTCCCGACCGATGCCACAGGCACATAAAATACCTCGAGAGCGGTGGTCCCATCGTGCAAACTGCTTGAACAATGGGTGCCAGTCGCGTCTTGCCTCCAAAAACCGCACGTGCACCGCGGCAGCGTCCACACAGCCTACGCCCAGGTCGAAGGTGAGCATATACTGGAACGACGAACTCAGCACGGGATACAGCCTTTGCAGCGACAAGTACAATACGACCACTGCAACCCGATCCAGCACGACGGACGTGAAGCTGGCAATGGTGACCAGCAGCCCGCTTTTAATGCACAGCATGAGTCTCCGTGCGATGACGTCGCACGCCAGCATCAAGACGAGCAGCGTCGTCACCTTCGTCCGTAGTTGCGGACCCAGCCCGCTCTTCCCCACGGGCTGGAACATGCACAGCATGATGTAGATCAGCACCGCGCGGAACGACTCGATGAGCGGCACCAAGGCCACCGCCAGGAAGTGCTCAACGAGCGACTTGTCCGACACGACGCCCCAGTATCTCGAGAACACGTAGACCTCCCGCCCACCGGGCAGCGGCGACGTGACCTTGCCACTCGCGGGGCTCGGGCGCGACGTGCGCGTCTCGAACTCCGGCGGCGAGAGGCACCCGACGCAGAAGCGCGTGTCGATCTCGCTGCGCACGGTCCTGGAGTGCGCTGCCTTGCAGTGCAGCACGCGGAACTCGCGCCTGCCGTCCGCCGCGACGCGGATGGACGCCACCTCGACCAGCAGCGGGTCCAGCAGCAGCACCTCGTTGGCGCGCGCGCGGGGCGCGAAGAACGGCTCGTGCCGCAGACTGCCGTCCCCCCGGGTCCAGAAGAGATAGGGCTGCAGCAGGTTGTCCTCGTCCAGCTTGAGCCCGCCGGGCGCGCACCAGACCGTGACCTCGTCGCCGGGAAGCAGCGCGTAGCTGCTCGGGAAGCGGAAGACGTCGCGGCTGCCGCTGCAGCTGAGCCGGAAGCCCGAGAGGTCCACGCACTGCTCCGACGGGTTGGCCACCACGACCCACTGCTTGGCCGCGTCGGCGCGCGCGATGTACAGCTGCCGCATGACGACCTTGTGGCAGATCTGCATGCTCGCGCGCGCCACGCGCCGGTCCAGCGGCCCCAGGGGCACGCGCCGCTGCAGCGCGTAGCTCATGGCGCCGCCACTTGCCCCACTGCCGACTGCGCGGATGCCTGTCTGAACATTTGGATGGGGTTCCCGCCAAAACTGGGGCTGAAACTGGAGTGGCGCACATAGGTAACCTGGGCTGCGGCATAGGGGATGTACCAGCTGCGCGGTACATACTCGGAGGCATCTTCGAAATGGTACATACATTTATTAACTAAGACGTCTTGCTGCTGGGATGCTGTTCAACACAAGCGCCGGTCTGAGGATAACAAACGAAGCTTATCCTATATGCGGATACTGTGCGAGCGGATCTCATCAGGAGCCCGAATCCGTGAGAAGCTGCAGGTGCAGGTGCATTGCAGTGGTCGTACCGATTTGCATCGAAAATAAAATACCACGAAAATCGAGGACTGCAAGAGAAGGAGAGGCCATTTTTGAGCTGATTCGTCATGGCCAGCCGACATTCCAGACTTTTTCGCGCCCGCACTGCGGGCGCGAAAAAGTCCTGGCGGGGACCTCTGCATTGCGGGTCCCGCACTACAGAGGTCCCCGCCAGATTTATGAGGGTGGTACTAATAAAGACTGCAAGGTTTATAGTTTCGCACAGGGTTGACATAGATGCAAATGTATTGAGTTAATGAAGTTAATCATTGATCATCCGGCGAACAATGTGCGAATGCCTTCAGCAATTCCTAACCGTTTCTGGCGTAACTGCGTTCCAAGGCTGCTATTTGTTGTTATGAATGAGGCATGACAGCATGCACGTACCGATAACATGCCACTGCAGTACCTAATGTTCCTTGTAGGCCTTTCACTTGTCCTGCAATCCAATAACTTGCGCGCGCCAGCAGTGCCGACACTTCCCTCTAAGATGCATCTAACTCAGTATACTGTGTTGACGACTGGAGCAAATCCTGAGCACTAATGTCCAATCTCCCCGAGGCTCATACAGGAATCCCCGCCTAATCTGGAAAGGTGGGACCAATAAATACTGAAAGGTTGCGAGATCTGGAAAGGTTTTGCATAGATGCTGATTGTACTGACTTAATACATTTATGTGCAGAGAATGGGGGTTCACGACATCGACGCTGTGATTCCAGAATGCAGCCAGCAATTGTTAATGGTATCCTTCGTAACTCCGTCCGACGCCCGCTTCGCCCAGCAAAAAGTTGTGTAAATGGTGATATACTACTAATGCAATCCAGAAATATAGCGGTCTTGGTCATTCTGCTCGCTTACAATCTTCCAGTTGCCTCTGTAAACGAGCAACTCGTGCATGCTTCATGGGGCATCAATCTCCCACTGATCCTAAGCTACATCAGTACATGAGGTGTCTCTGCCCCAGCGAGAGAGCAAATCCCGACTAGAATCATGTACTATCTCTGGCGGGTACTTGCGTAAACTCAGGTCCAGATTAGGCGAGGACTCCTGTATAATATGTAGCTGATCGCAGACTGTATGCCGTTCGGTGGTGTGCGCGACGGATTTGACTCCACATACGTAATCTGTTCAATCACCGACGGATCGCAGCTTCGCCTTCACTCGTCAGGAGCTGCCCCACAATCAAAAGCGTGGCCGCTGGACGACTAATAGCTCCAGATTACGGTACTCGCAGCCGCCTCGATGGAGACGCCCGACATGGAGGACGGCACCGAGGGGCTGCTCACGGACGTGGGCTTCATGTTCGACGCGTGCCTGGAGAAGGTCACGTGCCGCTACGAGTACGGCGCCAACGCCGACGTGTCGGTGCTGCTCACGTACGCCAAGGAGGAGCCCGGCGCGCTGCAGTCCGGCCACTACGTGTGGCCCGCGGCGCCCGCGCTCTGCGAGTACCTGGCCGCGCACCGCGACGCCATCCCGAGCGGCAACGTGGTGGAGCTGGGCGCCGGCTGTGGGCTCACGGGCCTGGCGGTGGCGCAGCTGCGGCCCGACGCCACCGTCATCTTCACGGACCACGACCCGGGCGTGCTCAAGGTCATCGAGCACAACGCCGGCCAGCAGGAGCGCGCGCAGGCCACGTGCCTCACGCAGAGCCTGCGCTGGGGCCCGGACGGCGCCAAGGAGATCGAGGCACTCGAGAGGTTGCAGGCCGCCCCGGCCGGCAGCAAGTACGCCACGGACCTGATCGTCGGCTCCGACGTCATCTACGCGCGCGAGGTCGTGCCGCTGCTCTTCTGGACCGTGGACAGGCTGCTGTCGCCCGGTGGCGCGTTCCTCATGTGCTCGAGCTTCGGCTACGACAACGACACAGAGAAGGAGATCGACGAGCAGAGCGCCAAGTGCGGGCTCAAGAGAGACATCATCCAGTGCTCGCTCAACGAAGGCGGCACCAGGATCCAGTGCTTCACGCGGACAGCCACCAGGTAGACGGGCGCGCTCCTGCTCTGAGGGGAGGTGTCGACTGGACTGTCCTGACCTGCTGCCGATGCTGTATATGACGCGCTGCCAGATGAGAGATGAAGCGGCTTGCTGCCGGCGTTAGATGAGAAGGGATCGCATTGCCGGGAGGGTGCACCCGGGACGGCCAGCCAGACACAACAGACGCCACCCAAATCCAAATCGACATGCGCTTCTTTCTATGAACCGGGTCTAGTCGTCCTTGTCCTCCTCCGCTGCGAACGCGTAGAGCTTGTGCTCGGCCATATAGTCCAGCACCGCTGCGTCCACGTGCTGCTCCAGCTCAGCGCGGTCTGCGGTCGCGCGCACCTTGGTCGACGACACGTCACTGAGCTCGGGCACGTGCAGGTACGTGACCCTGTCGTTCCGCTGCTGCTCACGGGCCCTCCACGGCGACTCGACGCCCTTGCGATCCACCACCAGCAGTTTGACCAGCTGCATCAGCTCATCCCCGCGCTTCCACTTGCCCGCCAATAGATCCGCGTACGTGTCGCCGCCCAGCAGCAGCGAGAAGCTCGCGTCCCGGTACCTGCGCCGCAGGAACTGCACCAGGTCGAAGCTGCCGAGACGGAGCTGCTCCGGGCTGTCGCAGGCCGCAGCCGCGAGCTCGAACATCTCGCGCTCCTCCTGCGCCACGCGGAGCGTGGCCCCGCCTCCGTCCCCGCGCTGGAGCGTCTCCAGCGCCAAGCGACACATCTCCACGCGGTGCTCGAAGGGCGCGAGCTGCCGCTTGCTCGAGTAGATGTGCTGGTACACGGGCAGCAGCCAGATCTCGTCGAACATGTCGCGGCAGTGGCTCACCACGCCCATGTGGCCGGCGGCGCCCGTCGGCGGGTTCGCCGAGAGCCCGAAGAGCAGCACCTCGCGCGGGCCCATGGTCGCCGCTATGACTCTGCGGTGCATGAACAGCCAGCAGTCGCGATTGGATGAAAACCGACAAAGGGGTGGACGGGGATTGGACAGTTCGTCGGAGAAAGCACGCGATTGGTGGGAAAGCTGCTCGGCGACGTCACTATTTCGGATTTGCGCAGCTCCTGGCCCAACATGAAGGTGCTCATGCAGCGCGTGACCAGCGCCTCGGTGCGTGTGGAGGGCAATGTCGTGGGCGAGATCGGCAAGGGCCTGCTGTGCTTCGTGGGCATTGGGCATGACGACACCGAGGACGACGCCGAGTGGTGCTGTCGCCGCCTGCTGGTACGGAAGCGCACCACTGTGTCGATGTGTCAATGTGTCACAAGGCTCGAGTTGCGATCGTTGCTGAACTTGTTGGTGCATTGCATCCGTGTGGGTGCACTGCTATTACTGTCGTGCAGAACGCTCGACTGTGGCCGGATGAGTCGGACCGGGCGTGGAAGACGTCGGTGAAGACCAACGACTACGAGGTGCTCGTGGTGAGCCAGTTCACGCTGCACGGCCAGTTCGCTGGCAACAAGCCCGACTTCCACCTCGCCAGTACGATGCCGGCCTGGAGAATATTCTACACTAGATTGGGTGAAGTTGCTGATCTTGGATGCGGCGCTGTGAATGTCTGTAGTGGGGCCGGAGCCAGCCAAGAAGTTCTACGACGCCTTCTGCGACCGTGTGCGTCGCGAGCACGCACCTGACAAGGTGGCCGAGGGCAAGTTTGGTGCCTACATGGAAGTGTCCATCGTAAGAAATCTTGACGTGGCGAAAACAGCACTGCGTAGAGTACGGTTGCTCTTTGTTGCACTTGCTGACATCGTGGCTGGGTTGCTGCAGGTGAATGACGGGCCCGTGACGATGCAGATCAACTCCAAGGAGCGAAAACCCGCCAAGATTTAGAGGACTCGAACGAGATCGCAAGCCTGTGGCTCTATGCACATATATAGAGTGGATTTGGCCCTCATGCCTCGCACGACAAGGTGTTCAGAGTACCATACTATATTTGTCTGATGATAAGCGTCCTTATGCGCAACTAAAGCACTCCAGTCTCATTTCTCTCGCGTAGTAGTGCGAACAGGTAAAACATGACAACAACACCCTTGGGGTACTCAAAGGTGTTGTTAGGCACGGAGACGGACACAACTGGTTCTATTTATCGCTCCTTGGCACAACCACGGGACGCTATCCTGCAAGACCCGGCTGATCCAGATGACCCGTTCGTGGGGTTAGCTAGGCCAGAGGCACCCAGCCTGTATCACAACTTCATGCACACTGCTGAGAGTAACCCCTCACTTCCGTGTCTAGGCGTACAACCCCTTGTTGAAGGAGTGGCACAGCCGTTCACTTGGCTAACCTACGAGCAGGTTGCTACACGAATTGCCAACGCCGGTTCGGGAATGATGCACTTGGATCTGTTGCCACGCATGGGTGATGATGATAGTGATCGAATGTTGGCCATTTATATGAAGAACTCAATCGACTGGGTAATCGTGGAATATGCTGCTTATTCATTCAGTACAGTTGTGGTAGCACTCTACGACACATTAGGTGCTGACTCAACACAGTACATATTGAATCAGACTGAGATCGCTACCATCGTCTGCACAGCAGCTGAGCTCCCAAAACTTACCCAAATCTCTTCAAATTGTCCATACCTGAAAAACGTCGTCATTTCTGGTGGTTGTACGGGCGACGCACAATTTGAAGCAGAGTGTGCTGCCCGCGGAGCTGGCTTGAACGTATTACATTTGGAGCTAGTTGAATCCGAAGGACAGAAACACCCGATTGCTGTCGAGCCCCCCACAGGAGAAAATATGGCCACAATCATGTACACGAGTGGAACTACGGGCGACCCAAAGGGAGTAATGCTGACCCATGCTGGCATTCTCTCTGGGTGCTCGGCTGTAAAGGATTTCTGCATTGCAGGTGGGCATGCGTTCTCTACCAGCAGCGTGTACTTGTCTTATCTTCCGTTGGCACATATTCTTGAGCGCTCATCACACGTCCATTCGTTCAGCGTGGGAAGTCGCATCGGATTCTCACAAAACAATCCGTTGAAGCTTGTGGATGATATAAGAGCACTTCGACCGACCGTGTTTGTCACCGTTCCTCGACTACTCAATCGCATTTATGACTCAATCACCACCAAGATGCTGAACGGAAAGAAGTCCGTTGCATTCTTGTTCATGGTTGGTGTTCGAACGAAGATTCGCCGCTTGCGACGACGTGGCATCGCACACCACGCGTTCTGGGACCGCTTGCTCTTTCGTAAAATCAGAGCTGGCCTTGGGTTTGACCGATGCAATTTTATTATATCTGGGTCGGCCCCACTAGCACCTGACGTGCTGGACTTTTGCCGAATTGCTCTCTTATCAACTGTCGTAGAGGGATACGGGCAAACGGAAACTTGCGGTGGGGTCACCGGTACACCATTCGACGATTTGTCCACGGGTTTCGTTGGTGTTCCGAATACCGCTGCGGAGATCCGCCTAGAGTCTGTGCCCGACATGGGGTACCTTGTGACAGATCGGTCCCATGGTGATGGTTCTGCAGCTGTTCCTTGCATGGGGCGGGGAGAAATTTGTGTGCGAGGGCCGGTCGTGTTTAAAGGCTACTATAAGCAACCAGAGAAGACTGCCGAAACCATTGAGCCTAGTGGTTGGTTGCACACTGGTGATATCGGGTTGTGGTCGCCGTTGGGCCAATTACGCATTATTGACCGCAAGAAAAATATTTTCAAGCTATCTCAAGGTGAGTACGTGGCACCAGAGAAAATCGAAAACGTTCTTGTTACATGCCCGAGCATCGCACAGGTCTTTGTTGATGGCGACAGCTTCCACTCCCATGTCGTGGGAATTATTGTCCCCGACGAAGCTGTTATCCGATTGGTGGCAAAGGCTAATGGTTTGCTCTGCGCAACATTCCGAGAGCTATGCGACCACGACTTGATTAGATGTATCGTGAAAAAAGAAATTGAAGAGGCTTCGAAGCGTGCAAAGTTAGCAGGCTTTGAGCGTGTGCGTGAAATTTATCTGCACCACGATCTCTTCACAGTTGACAACGAACTGTTGACACCAACATTCAAGCTCCGTCGTGCTGATGCCCAGAAGCGCTTCAAGAATGAGATAGCTCACATGTACGAGCTGACAGGCGACAGCATCGTTAAAACCATCCCCGACATCAAGTAGGACTACTCCGCTGTAAGTAGGACTACTCCGCTGTGGTGTTCTATTTGTCACGAGCTCTCCGTTCGGAGCTGTGGCAGATACCGCAACTATCTTTCTAAAGTCTATTATGCATCCTGTCCTCACGTAAACCTAGCAATAAAACCTCTGCACTACATCCTTGGCTGCGTGGTCGCCATGTGAAGTGATGCCTACTTGCGACCAAGACGTTTCATCCGTCTCCGGTAGTGGGAGCAGGGCCGCTTGCCATGGTTAGCCTGCACACGGCATCACACGCATCCGTATCAGCCTATTCGATTTAACAAGCCTCGAGCTTTGGTGTCAGACACCAAAACGCACCTTCCTAGGGCGACGCGCGTTGCGATTCAGCAGCTGCAGAGCCACAGGGCCTTCCGTGAGACGCATGCGCTCCAAAGCGAATTCCAGGTTGTCTCGTATGTTCATCATGTACTGCGGCGCTTCAGGCTTTGCCGCTGGGGGTTCTGCTGCACATCAATTCAGAAAGGTCTTAAAAATTCCTGAACTCGACCAAATTCTCCCTAAAACTCAAGTGAAACGCACTCGCAGGGAAAAGCTCCCACAGCTTCGTGGGCTGCGAGTAGAAGCAGCGGCGTGCGCCCCCAGCGCGAGGCGCGAATCTCTTCAGCACCGCCGACAGCATCACGGCGGTATCAGAGACTGCAGCCGCTGGACGGAAGGCTGGAAACTGAACTATCGAACAATAGACGGAGCAGCGTCGACGTCGACCAAGCGGAAAAAAGTAACGACTGTCATTTCGATTGGCTAAAATCACAGGGACCATATCATTAGTTAAAATAAAGTTTGTGGTGTCTCGCACACCAAGTATTTTTCAAATTCCAGTCGTGCCTCAGCATGGCCGAGGCGGAGACTGGCATCCTGGCGGGCTTCCTCCCAGCGCGTACGTCGCCCCTCAGGCCCATTGCCCCTCGTCGTCGTTAGCGCTAAATAACGTTATTTTGATTTGATCTAACGGCGTTCTTTTGGGTCGTGTTTGGTGCGCTTTAGTTGCTGAACAGATCGCCGAAAGTGTCGTGGAAGTCACGGGCGAGGTGGAGAATGCGCTGCATCAGGTGAAAACTGGGGGGATGGTGATATTGGTAGGTTTGAAGCATGGAAACGTGCTAATTACGTGCTGGTTGGTGCGTTGCAGAGGCTGGAGTCGACGGGTAGCAAGAAGAAGCAGGCCAGACAGCTGAACGCCGTTGCTAAGGTGGAGGACTCGAGCTGAATAGGGTGAGACGGTTGCGGGCTGCTTTCTCACTGCTGTGGTTCTCGATGACTACTACAGGGCTCTGGGAAGTACATGTCCCAGGTGCACCGCGCGTTTGAGAAAAACTTTGACAAGTTTGAAATGTATGTGGGCCGAAACATTGTGTCGGTGCCTGAAGCTCTAGCGGACGAAGTGGCTGAGATTCGAGCAGAAAGGCACAAGGACAAGGAAGGCGAGAAGTCAGATGCTCCGAAAGATGAGGAGGATGCATCACTGTCGAAGGAGGAGAGAGAGGAACGGCGTGTGGATGCGCAACTGGAGGAATTTCGACTGAAGCTGCGAGAGCTGACGGCGTCGAACCAGCGTTTAGAGCTCGAGCAGAAGGCGCTCGACAAGCGCACGCGGGACTTCCAGGAGTTCGTATCGCAGATATCCTTTCTAGACGACGTACCAGAGCGGACTATCTCCCCGTTGAAACGTACAGCAGAGCACATCTCGTCCCTCCACGAGGCTTTTCTGGAGATGGATAGTATTCAGGCAGCGCTAGAAGAAGATTCCCGCCTGTTCAAACGATCAAAGGTGGCTACTCGCGGCAGCTTCCGGAATCTGCACAAGCGATTCACAGCAAGAGCGTCTGAAATGTCGTACAGGACAACGGAAGATCTAGAAGAGCTCAATTCCAAGCTGCTGACAATGTAACTCCCCCGCAAAGGATGCTCCACACCCCCTTCACCTGTATAAACAAAAACAATGTTGTTTAACCCCCTGCTTGCCAAGCCTGCGTTCCTCGTGCTGTGGTGCGTGCATACAACTTCAATCCACCCTTTCGTTCATTTTTGTCAGGTTTTATTGTCTTTTCACCAGATTTCTCCCCAGCAAATAAAAGACCCAGCAGCGTTCCTCTGTCCCCGGCATCTAGCTGTGTATAGAAGCTGCTGGCGTCCTCGCTGTCAAGAGCCTGCTGTGCTGTGTCGATCTGCGCCCGTTTACTCCTCGTCCGCGTCGTGCAGGTCGTCCATGACGTCGTCGTCGGTCGAGTCCTCGCCCTCCTCCTCGCCGTCAATCTCCACGGGCATCGGCAGCGCGCCGATCTCCGAGCGCTCGTACTTGATCTTGCCGTCCTGCAGCGCGTAGCCCTTGGGCGCCGCTTCCGCGTGCGCCTCGTGGTGGCCGTGGCCGTGGTCCCACGGGTGCTCCAGGCCCTGCTCGGCAGCGAAATCACACACCAGTTAGAAAAAATCAATTGTTATGTAAGGAAAAATAGTGCACAAGTGTCCACGCACCAGCACGGCGAGGCCGTCCTGCTTTGCCCGCCAGAAGACCCAGAGCCAGAGCATGGTGCCGTAGGCCAGCGCCAGGTTCTTGTGCACGGGGCTCACGTGGAAGTGCATGCCGTGCGGGTAGTTGTGGCCGTGGCCGTGCGACGAGGACATGGCGCGGCGGCCCGAGACGGCGGCCATGCGGCGAGCGAGGAAGCTGGCGGCGCGCATGTAGGTCGGGCGGTGGTGGTCGCGTTCCGCTGGTCTGGGCCCCCCTTGGCTAAATGAGCGGCGGAGGAGCCGCGTGTGCGATTGGAAGAAAATAGGACAAGATTTCCCCCAATCGTAGAAGGTAGGAACAGTTTTGTTTTGACGAATGGGAGCGCGGGGAGATCCCTTCAATGTCGCCGGCGAACGGACTGCATCGCCGAGGCAGTGGGAGAGCTGAGTCAGCACAAGTTGAGTCACTATAAACTGGTGTGAGGGGGGGGGGCAGTTCGAAGGAGGTTATGTGTGCGTGGGTGATATTATGCTTACGTACGGAAAGGGCTATATTGCACGTTTCATTCAAAATTTTCGAGATCGGCTGGTTGAATCCAAGCCTTGCACGAACATTGGAAGAACGATGTTCGTGGAACGAAGTGGGGAGGTAAAAAAAACCTCAAGTATATTGCTCTCGAGGTTTTAGAGCTTGATCCGTGCTATCGTTTTCTGCGGGGGAACATGCCGGCGTGGGCACTCCACAGTGGGACGTATTCCCTTCTCGCCGGTCTGGTTGGCAAAACTGATTTTTTTCTGTGATTGGCTATTAATCAAACGGTAATTTATCACGATCTTGTAAAGGCGGGAGAATACTGCAGTTTTCCCGAAGATGGTGCTAACTCGCGCTCAAGCTCGCGCTCAAGCTGCTGCTCGATCCCAAGCTGCTGCTCAGGAAATCGATGGCGACATGGAAATCGACGACGATGACAACGACGACGGGGAGGTTCACGACGCTACTGACGACGGAAAAATCGGCGCCGCTGGTGCTGACCGTAATGCAGCGATTTTCGTTGCTGGCAAAGCCCCAACTACATCTCTTCAAGCACTTGGACCCAGTGTCCAGGACCACGTCGCTGCGCTCGCCCAGCAGTTTCTCCTCGAGAGCCAGGTACTGGCAAGAGAGCATGCGGCCTTGCAGTACCAGCAGGAAGGTCAGAAGCTCACCCAGAACGCAGCGTTGATGGCTGTGCAGGCCTCAACAGAGACCAACGTATGGCAGATCACGGACCAACAACGCGACAGTGCCGTAAGGCTCGGCTGTAACGGGGTACGAGGTACCGTCACTAGCGTACACTGTAGTTGCAGGAGGAAGCTTAATAACAAAACCAAGTGTCGGGTTTGGGGTAAAGTCAACTCTGTTTATGTTTGGGACGGAGGCGGCGGCCATCCGTCTTCTTGTGAATCACTCAAATGTAGGTCGATACCTGATTGGCTGAAATGGGTCTGGCTCCCCACTTTCATCCAATTCGGTAATGACAACGGGGCACACGCTAGCCGTGTGCCCGTACCTACTTTTGTGTATGTATCCATATGTATCCTACCTACTTATGTAACTCTCTGTATCAGCCCGTTACATCACCCCCCTCTCAAAGTTGCACTCATCCACGTTGAGTGCTGTCGCAGCGAGAAAGTGATTGAGAGAGCGAGCTGGGCAACGGTCGCACGTAGTGGAGACACTGCGTGCCCATTCTTAAGAACACCACGTCGTCGACAAGCGAGTCCGGCGCCGGGAGCGCCGGACCTTCGGCGTACCACGTCATGGAGAAAGACTTGAAGCCATGGGAGCTGTACGATCTGAGCAGCACCGAGGAACCGGAGAACTTGGACGCCATGAAGGAGTACTTCATGCACTACCAGCAGATCCGGGGGAAGATGACCAACAATGCGTACACACGTGACGCTCTACAGCGCTCGTGATGTGTCTTCATCCACCGCTCGAACGCCGCTGGACGCGAAGGCCTGTTTTTCGCCTCGTGGTTCGAGGATTGCGAGGCTACCCGCAGCACACGCGCTATTGGCAATCTTCGCGCGTGTGTGTGCAAGATGGCGGAGCGGGAGTGGCGCTTGTGCTACGTGCACTTGGTGGAGGGCTGCCCCGAGTGACAGGATCATAGTCGGCCGATGAGAGAGGAATGGGAGCGCCAATTGATGCAGTGGCCGCTGAGCCATGACGAACGTCGCTGGATAGGCCCTTAGGAGCGAGCTCGCAAAGATCTTGAGGTGACAGTGTGGTGAGGTGCGGGCAACTTCCCAGTGTCCAGAATATACCTTGAGCTAAACTTGAATCAGCAAACCTTAAATCTAAGCTCAGAGGGGATCAGAGCCTTAGAGTCTCAGCTGAATGACTTCAGCTGGACTCGACGAAGACTCGGTCGACACCTTTGAACCCTTGGCCTGACGCGGCGTGTGCGCCTCCCTTGCGACCCCTTGATGGTTCTTGCTGGGGCTACGCTTCCCAGACGTCAGCCAGCCACATCAACTTGTTCCTTGTCCAGTCGTCTCCAGATGCTCCCCAAACGAAGCCGACTCCCCGCTCAACAGGCCTTCGTCAACACGTGTCTTGACCCAATCTGCCCCGGGTTTTCCAAATGTAGACACGACCCCACAATACACTCCACACAGACTTGCATACTTCCTCCAAGACCGCAGACCCGGTCTTCCTTGCTCCTTCACTTCCTCCAAGCGGCTCCAGCTGAGAGCCGCGTACACAGGTCTCCACTCGCCCCCCCCCGACCTAGGGTGGCTCCGAGAGTTGGCTCGGGTTGAGCCTGTCTTGGTCCAGGGTTCTCGCCTCTGCGCCTGGGACTTCCGCGCACCACGTCTTGACGTTGACGAAACGGTCGAGCTGAGAACCACTATCCCAGGCTCAACGCCACACGGATTCCACCCAACAGCACTGGGAACCACTATCCCAGATGCTGCTCTGCTGAAACCTCAGAGTAGATCGTCTTCTACCCGAAAATATGAAATACACGTCGAGTGCAGTCGCCTACTTCGACCTGTCGACGTGTAATAAAATGAAATAGCCGAATAGGCACCCTCTCACACCGAGGTACACCCAAAAGGTCTATATGGGGCTTGAGTTTTGTTGGAGTCTCCTCAGACACCCTCTTCCGCAGCAACGCACTTAACGCCTGCGGTCTTCGGGGCAAATTCGATTCTGATTAATACTTTACACATGCAAACAAAGACCTATCAAGGGGGGGGGGCGCTCGGCTCCCTTCAAAGCGCACCCAAACAAAGACAGAAAAATTATATGGCGAGCGGCCCGCAGTCCTCTTGGCGTGCGACGCTTCAGCGTTGTCGTATTTCGGAAACCAGAGGTGCTCAACGTCTCCGCTTGGCTCTGAGCTCAGCGATTGGCTGAGCCCCGTTAAAGTCACGCGTGATGTCAGCAAGCTCTTGATCACATGTCGGTAAACCCATGGTCGCATGTCGGTAGACCCTTGATGATCCCTCCTTCCATGCCTTTGATTGGCCGGAGGGTGCGTGTCATGGGAATGCGACAGTGCGTCACATAGGTTTGGACGTATGTTGAACCTGATTTGTGGTCAGTAATCATTTGATGACCGCCTCTTCGCAGCGACGGTTCCCAGCACCCCATCGCCCACACCACTTCTGAGTTTCTGACTCTCCACCAAGTCACCAACCAATGTGTCTCCAAGTGTCCAACGCCACCAAGCTGAGTCTCCACCGACTGGGCCGAACTCCTCTGAGCTGCAACTGGACTCAGAGTGTCCTCCAATGTTGGACTACTTGGGGACAACGGAGCTCGCTGAGACTAAGGAGGCTCGGCGACTTATTCCGCTGAGCTGTCAGTCGTGGTGGGGACGAGTCAAGCGGTTTCGGGTTGTCACACGACCAGCCAACCAGTCACATTTCCACCAATCAACATCCACCTTGATGGGTGCGGAGGGGACACGACAGCCGAGTGAAAGGCTTGCTGGGCCTGAGTTTTCGAGCGTACCTCGTCACAATCGTCGCTTATGAGACCCGGGGTCAACGAGTTCAACTGCGACTTGATTTGATCTCGGCTCTCATAATCGAGGATGCCGTCAATCGCCTCGTCTCGTCCCCGTCAACTTCTGCCGAATCTGTGGGTCATACTCCCTCAACACTCAACGACCCCACAGCCCGGACAGCAACCACACTCGCAGTTTATCCGCGTAGTACCCAAACTCATGTCCGACAACATCACTGCTGCACCGCAGTCTCCTGTCTCCTCTTCCGACGTCGGCGAGCAAACATCGACGCTACAAGGCCCTCCCGCGGCTCCCATAGCGCCTGTTCAACCCACCACGACTTCGGGAACCGCGCAGAGCGGCGTCAGTAATCCGCAGGTGGTGCCTACGGGTATGGACGGCTCCACCAGCGTGCCCACAACGTCCAACGCGCCTCCACCGACTTCCAGCAACTCGGCTGCCACCACCACGGAGCCCAGTAGCGCGGGCACCACGTCGGGTGAGGTAAGGCTGCCCCACTCGTTGTCGGCGGCCACCAGTAAGCCACTGGCAGCGCCGAGTGCGCCTACACCACTCACACCAATACCCGCTGCGCTCCTGCAGTTAGCAGCAGCAGCTGGTGGGAGTTCGGCAACTTCGCTCGCCGCCTCCCCGACGCAGACGGCCTCGACAGTGCAGTGTACGCCAGCATTGAGAGCTCTGACACGTCCCGTGCCTAGGCTTGGTACCGATGTGTTACCCGCGCTAATTGTCGCACAGGTGTCGGCTTCCATCTTCGACATCCGTGTGAGGAGACGCTGGTGGAGGATGCCAGACGGCCTCGCTCACTCCGTCCCAGTCCCTCACTTCTCTGAAGGGGAGTTGGCTAGGCTGAGTGCTCTTGGTGGAGTCGAAGCCGTCTCAGAGCTTCTTCAAGCAAACCCGCGTCGGCCCGTCAACTTCTCAGACGCACATGTTCGTCTGGCTGCCGAACGCGAAATGCTGGCGTTGGCCAGATGTTATGGCGTGGAAGGCTTCGCTTCCCGCGTCATGAACACCACTCGCTTGTTGTAACTAGCTACTCAGCTCGTTTTGACCCTGGAGGCTCAGCCAACCACCCAAGCGGATTCTCGGGCGCTGATCTCGTTGCTCCGGACTGAGTGTGCGGGTCTAGTGAGCGCGTTGACCAAGGAGAGAGACGGACATGCCGCAACCACCCAGTTGTTGGCGGACGAGCGTTCTCGGTCTCAACCACAAGCACCCGCAGCTATGACACCAGCTGAGGCGGACGCTTTGAAGTCCGAAGTGAATACACTGAGGAGTGTGGCTGGTCGACTCAGCTCGGAAAAGTCCGACTTACAAGATCAGCTCCGAATTGTCACCACCAAATTCGCTGAGCTGCAGCGAAACATAACGCTACACTCCAGCGTGTCGGTGACTTAGAAGCTCAATTGTCGTCGGCCAACATTTTCTTGCCAGACAAGCTGATGGACTTCATCGCGTGTAGTACAACGCTGGGAGGGCACTGGAAACGACTTCATCAGTTGTTGCGGCTTTACCGAGACGGGTCTCCAGTTCCTCCAGCTTTCCGGGCGTCAATCCAAGTCTCAGCGAGAGATGAAGATACAGATGACGTCGGGCCGTACGTGCTACAAGCTGATTCTCGATCCAGCTCTCACTCTGCTGGTTCTCAGTCTTCTGCTTCGCCTACACCGAGGCCAGCTCAGTAAGCGACGCCGTCGTCAGCTTCGTCGACAACCCCCAAGCCTACGATCTCATTCCGAGATAAGCCTGTTCGTCAAGCGTGGCGTGTCTCCTTGACCGTGTCGCCTTCAAAAGGCAACCCTTCACGGAGCACGGGAGCAGGCCAGTCTGATCCAGACCCAATCGACTTAACGGGGTCTGCGCCCAGCATCCCCCGAGGGACTCGTCTAATACCTTTGTAGGATCGACTGAGACTGCAAAACCGACCCAGCATCCTCAAGCAAGTGAAAGTCCGAGCGTTGAAACGGTCTCCCGACCAAGTGTCACTGGTTTGCGCTCGGCGTGCGGTCCCCGCTCCATTTTCTTGGGACAAGATTCGGGCCGACATACGAGAGCTTTTGCTCACTGGCGAGTCATTCTGGGATGCTGTAGCGGACGCCCGGAAGAATCACATGCTGCATGACCGGTTCGGGAAACTCCGGTTTTGCCAAAACCGAATAAGCACGCTGATATGACCAACATATCAGCTGTGTCGACACGCGCGCAGACCGCGCGTAGTCCGATAAACGAGAGCATAGTGTCTATGCCGGGCGTAGA
Organism: Phytophthora fragariaefolia; assembly: GCA_030267785.1. Taxonomy (NCBI): domain Eukaryota; phylum Oomycota; class Peronosporomycetes; order Peronosporales; family Peronosporaceae; genus Phytophthora; species Phytophthora fragariaefolia. The sequence goes on along the minus strand of BSXT01000544.1, from coordinate 183 downwards.
CACTTCAAGCAACAACGAACATCACACACAGGCCGGGCCTGTAGTGAACAAGGATGCCGAGCTGAACAACGGGTTCAGCTCGAAGGCTGTGGACTTTGGCCAGCGCAGACAAACCGTCATACGGTTTGTCCAAGACGCCATTGCAGCTTCTGTCGATCGACAGAAGCTGAACGCAGACAACAA
>BSXT01000543.1:0-18510 GCA_030267785.1 Phytophthora fragariaefolia | reverse complement strand
CGATGCAATTAGAGGGGTGCAAGTGCCGCTGGGGCTATTGAGCGAGAACTACTGCTCGTTTTGATACCAAACTCATCAGTATTCCTTTTAGATGCATACGAAAGCCATTCCGACAGCTCCGATAGTTTCCCGGTAAATTCCAGATTTGATGGCAATGTTTTTGTCATCATTTTTGTACAGTTCTTACAGACTTTTAAGAAAGTAAGCAAAAATGCTGTCCTGGCACACAAAATGTTTAGTCACTCAAGATGTTTCTGGGACCGGATAGAATTACGCAGGGCGGAGTGCCATAGAAAAGAAGGGGCGAATGCCCCCTCAAGTTTCCAGACCCCCCCGTGCATTGAGAGAGCTAAGACGTATCAGATTAGTAGTGTTGTAACTCGTCATGGCAAGCAGGACCTTTCGCCTCAGGGTATGCGCCGACGAATTAACTGGCAGATGGATTTGACACGAGCTAGGACTTACTTGCACCACAACGGGATAGCACGAGTCAGGGTTGTCTGGATCGCCTGCCGAGGCGACTGTGATTTCAAGAACAAAGACTGTTGGGTTGTTGGTCCCCAACCCCGTCGCTTTGGTGTCATTTATCATTCGGGGATAATGAATTGCTGCAGCAAGCACCTTTTGGGTGAAGTGAATGCACCAACCAACCACCCGCTAAAGCATGTCGTAACACTCTTGTCGAGGTGTAGGATGAATGACACGGTGTTCAAGCCTGGTGATGTAGCTGACATCTAGGTATGATAGACGCTGAAAATGGCTCGGGCTGTTGCGATACAGGAGTGCAATAAATCGACTTGGGATAATAGTGAGTAGTCTGTCACGGATCGCACGAATAGCTGTCACTCGGACTGTTATTTTTTTTCTATTGCCTCGTTCGTTGAAGTCGACGGTCGGATGACGAGGAGGAGGAGGAGTAGCACGATATTCTGCAGCATACAACAGCCACGGTGGATGGCATGTCAACACTTCACATGTGTAAGCGCTACATTAGTGCAACTCTGTAGCGGTACGCAAAATGCGAAATAGCTCACGCAGAATGTTGCTCGTCACCGACACGGGTAATATCACCTGTAAAATACGCTTTGGCGAAGGTATGAATTATCACACTCTTTACGGTACTACCACTCTGTTTCAAAAAAGTTTGGGCATTTAGTTCTTTTGACGTACCCTGCCATGAATTTTAGCCGACATATAACAGCACTTTGTAAGGACATCGAGCTCAGGGAGCTCTATCCACTACACCCCATCGCTGCGTAAGAACATCCTTAGCGTGTCAACTAAGGGCGGTCAAAGATCGCCCGATATGAGGGCCCAAGTTTGTAGTACCGGTTTGGTTCTTCCAAATGTCAGATCCAATATTTGAAAGTAGGTACAGCTTCAGTAATGCTTCAATTTTCTTGGTGCCCAATCCAATTGTCATCAAGCTGGGCCAATCACAAGCACAGTGAAAAGCAAATAAGCCGATTTATCGCCTTTTCATTCGCTGAAACTAACAATATTTTCGACCAGTCGTAAAATTGCATTAGGGGTACCAATTCAGGGAAATGGCACAACCCAATTTATTAGTTTAGGTACCTAGCCACCCAACCACTGCGATATGCTGCCTCGCTGCATGGCAACGACCGAAGCTCTTTGCCAGCTTTACGTCGCTTCTCTTTCTTGATATGGGAAATCTGAAACTATTATGCGTGATGTAGAACTGCTTACGTTCAACATCAATGAAAAACCTTTTTTCATCAATGTGGACGTAGTCGTAGAAGTCATGGAAGTGTATAGGCATTTCTGGCATAATATAAATAAAAACAATTGTTAGATAAATATTCTCATAAATATAATTAATGAAATCAGTCACCTGGTCAGACGAACCGCATCATCCAGTCCAGGCACTTTTGCATGTGTGGTGGAGTAAGCAGCGGCTTGATCTGCGACTTAACGCGACGGAGTGAGTCAGCCTTCACAATACGCCACAGCGTTGTTGTCGCGAGGCTAATGCCGGCCGCAGTTGCGTGAAAAGACTGGCGCTCTAGGAGTGACACGGTCTCCACCTTCTGCTCGACGTCAGCGAGCGTAAATTTCTTCTTCCTACCTACCCTACCCTTTTTTCTGCGTGAAAGGTCCTCTCTCCGCTTTCATATTGTGCCAACAGTCTTGCGGTTGATGCCGAAGTGCAGAGAGCCGCCTTCTGTGCGCCCACGCGAGCTTGCCGTCCTTGTAGCGCTCGCAGAGGTAGCGCGCCGCCTTCTCTTGCTCGTGCCGAGCGAGCTCCTTCGGCCGTTCACATTCGAGCGTTCGGATTTTAGTGGTCGGAAGCGCCCAAAATAGCAATAGCCACGGATTGGACAAATCTCTAGACATTGGCCAATGAAACGGGCCGGTAGCGTGCATAATGGCCCAATAAAAAATGTCCCAACTTTAAGGAACACGAACTCGATCGAAATGTCCAAACTTTTTTTAAACAGAGTAGTATCGTTTAACGAATGGTTTCTAATGAAACATGTGATATCGGATTTGATAGCTAAAATCGCCTTCAAAAGGAGTCGACAGAAGAAGAAAATCGGACCGGAAATGCGATCGCAGCTTAACTCTGAAATAAATTTCAGAAAACAGTGTCTGCCGTTTTCCCAGTTTCTGATACTTTTTCCTGTGCGACTATGCGGCTCAGAGCGCAGATCCCAATTTGCACAGAAGACATCAGCTCGCTTCGCTTGTCTAACCACAATGGAGACCTATGATTGGGTGACGCTAGAACAAACAGTTTGTGAGATTCGCGACGACACCGCCACCGCACGATCTAGAGCTACGTACCAGAACTCGTACTGCCGATTCCTTGCGTGATACATGACAAACCTAATCTTGCCATCCCTTCTTTCGCGATAGTCTACCGAGAGCATCATGCAACAACTGAGAGATTGCATTAAGCAACGCGTCACCGAGAATCGCATCATCTCTCCTCTCGACTTTGATGCTCTCGTCGCACCGATGTCGACACCTGGCTCGTGACTTTGAAGCTAAAATTGGTGGTTCACTAAGCTACTCCGTTCTCAACATGCGCAGAACAGGACTGTTCAACCTCTTTCACAGTTATGGCCACATGATGGGCAAGTCGTTAGAGTCTGAGCTCACCAACCACTTCAAGGGGCCGAAGAACAAGATTGTCAATATCGCTGCGAATGGTGAGAGCGAAAGGACCCGCTCATGTTCGACCTATACTTGTTCTTGTGCGACAAAATGTTGGCACACTCAATGGCATTTGCTCACACCTACTTGGTCATCGCATGGAATCTAGGGTGCCGCTCGTCAAACACGTTCCGAATACGGCACTCACACATGGATTGGAGAGGTGAGCTTCGCTCATATGAAAAACGATCAAGGCGGGGATCGTCCGCGCGTCCTCGCCATATCTACACTAATCATCTAGATTTGAGAGTAATTTCGACCCCTTAGGGGTGGCCAGTGGTTGGTGTTGGAGGGGAAGAAGGAGACGTAGCAGCAGAGCTGAGACGTCAAGGCCTTGACGCCACTGAGCTCGACACCCACTCGATGCGCAAAAGATCGGCAACGTTTTGCTCGTCGGGCCCAACTGCGTGCCTATCATCCACAGATATCCATCTGTAGACTGGTCACTCGTCGGAGGTCAGAATACATACTGCGGAGACATGCACGTTGGTCGTACTGCTACTGGACTACCGACGGCGAGCTACTAGTTCTCAACGTTAGCACCACACTTCGGCTGTCGCGACGCGTCCATCAAAACAGGCATCTAACTCATGTTTCCTGGTTTGCCGGAGAAGCTCGAGTACATCGCCGAGTATTGTATGACTTTGCTGGTTTACCACTCGTTTTTTAATGAGAAGCACAATCTCATCAAAGCATTATCTGCCTGAGACGCCAATCATCCAAGACGAAACCTCGCCTTCTCGCCTCTCAACTTCGGGTGAAAATCGCTGATGGGTGTGTCGAAGAACGGCTACGACCAATTGGTGTTCCTCCGCATGTGGCAATTCTTTGCGAGATGAAATGGCTAAAATATGGGTTGCTGGAGACGCTGTCCAAAATTGAGGAGGCTGGAGCTGGCGCGATCATGGACATTGTGGTCGAGCTAGAGAAACGGGCTATTGGTGCCGGGGAAGTTACCTAAGATGGCCTCCACGATGCAATAAGAGCGTGCCTTAAAGAGACCGGTGCTGCAGATCTTATTGAGAAGCTGACAACAGCTCCTGCGCCTGATGCCAACAGCGCAGAAGAAGATAGAGAAAGTGATCCATGTTGTTATTGGGGTGGCAAGTTTCGCCGTGCCCTTGCCGAATTTGACATCCCGACTGCTCTGTCCGACATATCTGAGTCCTCTGGTCGTACGGGAATAATGCTAAGGTTCCTCCTCTCTGCCTTCTTGATGGTCATGATATATTAAGTCGTATGCTGCAAAAGCGCTTGAGACAGATACGCTATGTGATGCAAAAGGTCGAGAGCTGTGCAACATCTTAAGGCCTTTTCCAACGCATGGTGGCTATTAAGGAAGCGACGAAGGCCTTTATGAATTTCTCTGATAGTGTCGGCGTGCCTGAAACCACGGAGCAATCTCGAAAGTGGTGACAAGGACAGCTTATCTTGGCAACAATCGGGAAGCTGCTGTGAAAGAGATTGAAAATCACAGCGAGTTTGAGCCTCCGCAGTTATAACGTCCAGCACAGCTATCGACTAGGCAGTCCATGTCACCTTTATGTATACGGGCTCTCCTGTGCTGCTTCATCAGTCATTGCCGTTGCTACTAGGGCTGCTTCGTCAAAACGTACCGATTAAACTTCATACAGCCCCCCTGGGTCTGATCACAAGGTCCGTCTAAGAATCATTCTCTATTGGGAAATCCAAAAATCAGTGGAGAGATTTACATGAAGATGTTCCTCCTGCATAATAAATCAAATGAGCGATGGGTGAAAGTTCAGGAAGCCAGAGCTGAGATCGGCCGTGTTCATGCAAAGCTGTCGAAGATCCGGATTAGGGTGATATCCAAATATCAATGTCGACTGGTGCATATGCAGTTTAACCCTTTCAATACCAGCCAAACCTGGGGCCTTTAGAGGTCCACCTAACTGACCCTTAGGCCACATTGCAATAAGTGTGCCAAGAAAAACATGGATATCTCGGACCTGCTGCTGAATGGCGGGACGACAGCTCTTTAGACTGGAAGTTTGACGATGATGAAGCAGACGCGTCTGATGAGGAGGTAAACCACTTAGAGACAGATTCATGCGACGAATCCACTGATGAAACACCGTTTACACCGAGCGCATCAGCTCGGCGAACTGGGGACACCAACGTTGACGACCGTATTCGAGGAAGCGGGCTTCACATTCTTCGTGAGAGAGGTTGAGTCTGCTTACACGGATCGGCATGAATTAGGGTTGTTCTCACTCTTCTTCACGGGCGATTTTCGTGACGCGTTGCGGGGCTGGACGAATCAGAAGCTTCGTGAAACAGGCAAGGATCTGATGAGTGCAGTTGAATTTGATGCGTTTCTCGGTATTGAGATTGCCACCAGTATTGCGCCACTGACAGAGTTTTGGTCATCAAAGGTATTTCTCGGGCAGAAAGATGTGGCTGCGATAATGTCTCGAAACCGATATCAGAGCATTCGTGCTCGATTGCACACCCACCCACCTCAGAATGTTTCTGCTGAGCGTCGAGCAGCAGATCCGTTGTGACATAGTAGGCTTCTAATGGCTGAATTCAGAAGAAGCTTGCCTCAATTGCTGTGCCGGTGGGCGCCGTCAGCCTTGACAAAAGCACAGTTCGGATAACGGTTCGATCAGCAGCCGAGTCATACTTACCTTCTAAGCCTGACAAGTATGGCGTTCGATTCTATGGAGAGGTCGGCTGAGAAAGCTTGCACGTCTACTCAATATGGGATAACGGTTCGGGTAACAAGCTGAATGTTTCTCCTGCAGAGCGCTATGTGGATGTTTTTCTGATCTCCCGTCGCCGTTGTTCAGAACGCTTAGTAGATAAGATAGTTCAGTAAAACCAAAGGCGCCTAGCGCTCTTTGGGTAGCTATGTGCGGCCACATGACGAGGGTTTATCAGGCTCCCACCATGCACCGCCTGTTGGCGAGCGATAATTTTTACACGAGACATACTCTGGCGAAGGCAATCTTGGCCTTTACCGATGGGGAGATGCGCACACTGGGCACCGCTCGAATAGGGCTACAGGGGAAACAGAATGGTGGGATGCTAGAGGCAGCTAAAGAGCGGCTATAGGGGGCAGAGCGAGGAACGTGGGAGCTTATTGCCGCTGTCGATGTTCCTGCAGATTGGGAGAAACGGCAAAAACTCATCAGAACGCACAGAAACGACTCCCTGCTCACCAACAAACTGAATTCGTACCTTCACTGACGATCGCTGCCAATGCGGGTACATTGTCTTCCAAGACAGGAAGACAGTCATATTTTATACAAATGATCTGACCGGGACTCCATCGCAGCGAGTGTTAACGTAGAATTCAGATGAAGCTTTACGTCTGTGTCATGGATTAGCTTCAATTCGAAGGTGGGCAGGGGAGCAGAACATACACAGAAGACATTCAACGTGCCAGCTATGAGTGGGCCGCGTCCGGAAGCTAGGGAGGACGTAAAATATCCAAATGTTATTGGGGCAACAATTGCGCAACCTTCGGACGACATCCGTCTAGACTCCCCCTCGACCAAGCACATCCTGCCCCGCTTTGACGACCACTTCTACACAGAATGTCCCAATAAACAACCCCCAATAAACCCCTAAGCACCGTGGCGACTCGGTTAAATCTGAATGAGATCGAGCGCTGGAAACAGTGATGCGGACTCCGACCACTCCGACAGCAGCTCGTGTGAAGATGTTATTCCGAATATCCCGGTAGTTGAGGGGCTACGTGGAACGATATTCATCTTCCTCCTGAACGTTGGGGCATCGTACTCATCTCCTTGTGTCTATCTTCATGTTGCTTCAACACGTACTCCGGATATGACAGCTTTCAGATGCGTTGACCTTGTAACCTCGTACGAAGACGAGTCCAAAAGATTCTCTGTGAACACCTTCAGATGGTGTTCTCGCTGCTTCGACGACGAGTCGAATTTCGATGCCCGCCATATCTAGCACCTTGTGCAAGCAGTAATAAAACTACAGCGGACTTTTTTTACTTACTATGCGTTCTCAGAGTGTTGGTAGTCCACTAGTGTGGACTTCGTGTTTGGTCTGTCGCCCGATGCGGCAGACAACGTAGGCGTCGTGGTCTTTGTCAACCGATTGATCAAGATGGCTCGTCTCACGGCTGTACCGGACACGATGGTGAGGGTACCGCTATGCCGTTTTTCGTTCGTATGTACCACCAACATGGCCTGTCTGAGGCAGTTGTCTCCAATCGAGACCCCCTTTACACTGGCAAATTTCGGTCGTCCCTCTTTGCGATGCTTCGCACTCGGTTGGACAAGCCTACCGTGGAACATCCGTAGACCGACGGTCAGACGGAATGCATCCACAGCATTGTCGAGGATGCCCTCCGTAGCATCGAGTCTGAAACGCCTATGTTGAGCGCCATACTCGCAATCGTTGCGTTTGCGTCTGACTACGCTGTATAGGTCTCTACAGGCTAAAATCCGCTAAATGTTAACGGTCTGGCTCATCCACGCGTCCCGCTGACACCCCCACGGTCTAGCTCAGTGCTTAGTGGGGGAGAGGTCACCGACGTACTTGCTGGTATCAGACTTCTTGTGGTTTCGTAAACAGGTTTAAGCAATTTTGTCAAAACGTCTGAGAGTCATAAAACACGTGCGTGACGGAATGCCTGAGCGCCAAGACAGATAACAAGAACACGCTGGTGCAAAAGGCAAAATCAATGTTAATTGTTATCAGGTCGTTGACCTAGTTATGCAGTTTCTGCGTCTTTAAGACGAAGTTTTGCCCGCGCTTTATTGGACCATCAAGGTCGTGGCATATAAAGCTTAGCGTAAACGCCCGATCTTCCTAAGAAGATGCGTACACACCCCATTTTACGTCAGATTACTAAAGCCATATCTGGTCCCGGACCAGATATGCCATGAGGGCCTGGGGCAGAGGGCGTCAACAACGCGGTTAGGTGGGAAGACGAGCTCGCAACGAACGGCCCCACGGGGGCAGCCACCGGAACGTGACATGACAGAGCTTGTCGCAGGCGAGCCAGCAGATCAATCTGACCACGGAGCACAGTCAGCGTTCGTTGGGTCGCCTCCTCACACCGGTCAGAAATCCTACTAATAGAGCACCCACAGTCCTAGCGAGGCAACTCGGTCATCAAGGTCAAGGATGTGATTTTATAGTTCCCGACAAAACAAAAACTCAGTCCAGCCGGTGGAGCAGCGAGGCGATATCATCGCTGCAGCGATATATACACTGGCCAGTGTCCTGAACGAGAGCTTGGGGCTCACATAAGCTCTGAGAGACTCGTCAGAGGACTCTGCGGCAGCGAGGCGTCCGCCTCCCGCGTTACTCGATGGGTAAGGGAATTGTCACTATTTTATCGAACGTACTATAGCGGGGCGACGCTGCGGAGGACAAAACCAGTATCTGGTAAAGTGGAGAAGCTACACCCACTCGGAAAATTTATGGAAGTTTAAGTTGCCCCTCCGCCAAAATTGCCCTGCCCGGTGGTGACTGCTGACCTTTATGAGCTTTCGGACGAACAAGTGCGATTGAAATGGGGCCTCGCCAGGGCTAAGTCTGCATTCAAATTCCTGAAGATGAAGATCGACTCGACGCCGTTGTTACGCCGTCTCGACCGGTCGAAGCCGTTTGTGATCATCCCTCATGCGAATCGTTAGGCCGCTTGCACAGTCCTGATTCAAGAATAGGGGAGCCAATCAGTGAGGTTTATGGGGCGGGTTCTAAACGGCGCTGAACTTCGGTATCACATCGCCGAGACGGTAGTGATTACAGTTTTGAGAGTCTTGTCCGTCTTCCAGATACTTCTCGAGGGCTGTCGCCTAGAAGTCTACACAAGACACCCGGGGTTCAAGTGAATACTCCAGTCAAAGGCGGCTGATTGACGGTGCGTTCCGTGGGGCGTCATGGTTTCAAATTGGGACATTACCGTCCGGAAGGTCCAACGCAATGAGGATGGTCTAGCCGCCATATTATGGGTGCGGGTATTACCACTCGGGAGCATCTCAACGAAGTCGCAGCGTCACTTATACCTTAGGAGACTTCGTCGGACGAAAAGGCGTCCAAATGGACCCTGACAAAGTGAAATCCATCGCTGAATGGCCAGTGCCCAAGACAAAGAAGCAAATGGAAAGCTTCTTAGGCACTACAGTCTATGTGTCAAGATTCTGCAAGGACTTCGCACAATTTGCAGGACTACTTCACGACAGTATCAAGGGTAAACTTCCTCGAGACGCTATCGAGCGCTCGGACGATCAGCTACGATGCTTCAACGAGCTCAAAAATCGCTTGACGTCTCCACCAGTTCTCAGCCTTCCGGACTTTTCCAAACATTTTGGTATCCGTATGGACGCCTCGAACTTCGCGATCGGGGGAGTCTTATTTCAAAAGGAGGGAAAGCTAGAGCATTCGATTGCTTTTACTGATCGGAAGATGAAGCCAGCTGAGCTGACCTATACTATTCGTGAGCAAGAGCTACTGGCAGTCATGCATGCCCTGAGAGTATGGCGTGTGTATCTTCTTGATCGACCATTCACGGTCAAAACAGATCACAGGAGTATTGAAATGATCCATTGTATCCGATTGAGACACCAAGTTTACGTCCAAACTATGGCAGAGTATTGTGAAGGAGTTGGGAACGCAGCACAACCTATCATCTGCATTTAGACCGCAATCGGCGGACAAACGGAATGGGCGAATCGTTTCATTGGAGACTATCTCTGAGGTGTCATTAATCCTGCTCAAAATGACTGGAATGATCTCTGTTTAGCAGAATTTGCCTACAATCGACCCGCACACTCCACTATTAGAAAAGTCACCCTTTGAAGCGGATCTTGGATACGTGTCGTATATGCCAGACGACGTGGCATCGGAGCCGGAATTTACAAAGTTGGAGAAGTCAGGGCGTGAGTTCTTGCTTCGTGAAAAAACTCTGATCAAGGTCGCGCAAGGCCGTACGAGTGAGGCGCAGGAGCGTATGAAGTATTACTACGACAAGAACAGATTTGTCCAGAACTTCGAAATGAATGACACGGTCCTACTAGACGGTAAGAATTTAGATATTCGACACAAAGCGTATGCCCAATCGGAGAAGCTTGTTCCACGTTACATTGGACCATTTCCAGTGTTAAAGAAAAGTTCGAAAGATTCCTATGACTTAGGAATATCGAAAGGGTTGAAGTTGCATCCAGTGTTCCATACATCACTGCTGAAAACGTATCACAAGGACCCAAAGCGAAGGCAAAAGTGGACAAGCTTGTATTTGCCGATGGAACTGAATAACAACTCGTTGAGACCGGGATCGGGCATCGGAAGTACTAGGGAAAACAGCACTACAAGATTTGGTGGCTAGGTGAAACGAAAGCAGGCAACCTGGGAGCCCGTAGAGAATCTAAATCAGATACCCGGACTCATTGACCTCGATTGAAAGTCGAAGAAGCAACCGAAACCACTTTCAAAATAGGCGTCTTCTCGAAGGGAGGTCATGTGACGTAGTCGCGGTCATCGGAAGGGACTGTCGCAGACTTCAATTACATATTTTTCCCTAAGAAAATTCACATGCATATCTACCAATAATTCTTGTGACTCAAATGGGACAAGGATAAAATCGAAGATAAAAGGGTACACATTGATTGGTTAATAATCATCCAGGATCTGCTAGTATCCAGGAGGGGATCTGGATTCTCGTTCGTAACCAAGCCAACTACAACTACGTAGAGGGACGAAACAATATTATTGGTAGATCAGATAGCAACTGGGATTAGATAATGATACTTTAGGATAGGACACTTGATAGTTCAACTAGCGTCTCTGAGCTAGTCGTTGGCCACTGCGCGTCCGTAAGAGCCTGGTGCTCAATCTCAATCACTTCTCAATTTGCTTTCAAGCAGCAAGCAAGTCCTTCACTTCTTCGCCCTCGCCAGTAGGCCAAGGACCCCGCCGACAGCCTCATCCTTCGATACCGCCAACCCAGCAAGATACCGTATTTATTAGATGGGGTGAGACATCAGGTCCATAGGGGTACTCCCCTTATGGAAGAAATTAAAACCTCTTGTATATCATACTATTTGTTTGTATCATAGTATGTGTTATGAAATAATGTATATTAGTATGAAGCTATTCAGGGGTAACACCATATAGCGGCAGCGGTAGCAAGTACGTCCTGAATCAACTGTTAACATAACGAGGACACATCCGGATTTGGTTCGCATCTCTGAATCTACTGATAATGAATTTGGGATCCACCGTTTCCCAAGCGTTACCAATAATATGAGACAACAGCACACGCCGTTCGCTTGCGTTGCTGGTAGTGCTGTCAACCTCACCTTACTAACCTTCAACCCGCCGCAGGCTAAGGTAAGGCTAATCTGGCCTCCCTTACCTAAAAACTTAAGATAAATGCAAAACGCAGCTGGCAGCATACTCCCGTCTCTTACCCTCCAGCTTCGTCATATACCTGTGGCTGCATGAACGAAGCATGTTGCAAGGCAGCTTAGAGCTTCCGTGAGGTAAGTTTGGACGCTCAATCTAGTGCTTGCTCAATGTACCCCGTCTTATTGTGTGGACTTTGTTGCTGCGAATGCATGTAGCTCGGCTGTTCCCTCGTGCGCAGCGATATTGATGACCAACAACGAGCAGATATAGACATCAGTCCGACAGCCTCAGAAGACTACTCGTTCTAATGCACGTTCTTGGTGCTCCCCGAAACGGCTGGAAGCGCGTGGGAGTCTTGGACATACACTTCCTCGTGCAGCGCGTACGCACGCCCGTGACTCCGTTCGAGACGCGGGCCAGGTAGTATTGGGCGGCAAGATCCGAGCTGGCGCGTCCGAACTGCTGATACTGTAGCGCTTCCCGTTTCAGTACGTGTTGATCGCGATGTATATTTTGCGGAATGCAAGCGCATGACAATTTAGATGGTGTACCCGTGGTGCCCGGCGTGACAAGGACGCATTGCCTCGCAGATGGAGCCACGGAGCACCTTCCTGAATTACCTGCTCTGCTTCGCCGCTCAGCATGGTGATGAGGACAACCTGAGTTCTCTGCCATCATGGCTCCGTGCATGTAGTGGCCCGATGAAGTGCAGTTCTTGCATCACACGAGCTAGTGCCTAACAACTGGAGGACTATTGACCATATCGCCCGCTTGCACTTAGTGCCAGCGTGCTCGTTCTTGAGTTTATCTTCGTCGATCTCCCAGAACTGGTAGTGGGCCACAAGCACAATAAACGGCCAGTATTGAGGCTTCCGAATCCGATTCATTCCAAACTGTTTGGAGGCGGCACCGCCATTAACGTTTCATAAACAGAAGTCTGCCAAAGTGGCGGCGGTGGGCTCGTTCGCGTCGTGCTGGATGATCTGACTTCGCCCTCACAGCGAATATCTCCGGAAGTTGCTTGCGCAGCAGCTTGCCAGTTTCCAACTGTCTTTGTTTCTCTTACGCTTTTTACTTTTCTAGAGCTGCTCCGAGAGCAGGCTCTTCACCCTATTCTTCCTGGATAGCTACGGGCTGTCTTTCTACGACCGACAAATTAGGTGCACACCCACTTGATCACCGACGCACTTCGGTACGCACTTGGGTGCAACCTAGGTGCACACCCACTTGATCACCGACGCACTTCTGTACGCGCTTGGGTGCGGTCCACTTCTGGCAACTCTGCCCGCACGCACAGCGGCAGAACACTTCCCCCCAAAAAAGGCGAGGAAACCAGACGTAAAAATGCAGCACCATCGTAAACGTGTCCGCACTACGGACGTCTCGCCCGACCTCGACGGCGTCCAGCAACTTCCTCCGCACCACGAATGTTCAGCGCTTGCGCCATTTTCTGCACCAGCGTATCGGTCTGGTGTTCCTCGATGAACTTTTCCACAAGCCCTGGTTGGTCTTCCAGCATGATACGGACAGACTCCCATGAAGCCTCGAGCTCATCTAGACCAAACCACTTCACTCTAATCTCCCAGGCACGCAATTCTCGCCCAAATCGACACTCGATGAAGCGTTCTACCAGGTGACCGCCCTCACCGTGTATGATGTGCTGAACCAGGTCTTCAGTCACCTCACGTCCTGCTTCTGCATACAGCTTCATCCGGGAAGCATGTACCACCTGGATGTCAAATGGCTCCACCATGTTTTGCACCTCGAAAGTGAAAATCTTCACCACGCGTCGTGGGCCTTTCCATTGGATCGCCAATTTATTAACTCGAGACAACACTTGCCCGACGAGAACGAAATCACCGAGGCAAAACTTAATGAGCACAACACCCACTCGCGCCGCCTGGCGCTTACGCGCTTGCTCCCGCTTCTTTTCACTTGTTTGCGTCAGTTTCTTGTGCATGTTGGCTTCTTGAGCGCGCGGATGAACCAGAGCACCGACGGGTATTTGAGCTGGCAGCGCAGTGAATGCTGTCACTGGTGCCACTCCCCCGAGTCGGTCAGCCGGCAGATGGTGTAATGCCATCTAGACCACCGGCGAAACCTCCGGCCACTGACTGATTGCCAGCCGCTGCTCACTTAGAATTGCTTTTATGCACCGCAGGATCAGTCTGTTTACCACTTCCACTGTTCCATTCGCCCAAGGCAAGTAGGCAGTGACAAAATGCTGTTGAGCTCCCAGTTTTCGCCGCAGCAACTCGATCAGCGTGTTCATGAAGTGGCTCCCTTGATCGGAGACCCACTGATTCACCACACCATATCGCTTGAGCTAATCGGTCAACGCGATAAACACCTCCGAGCTTGTTGCAGCGCAACACGGCACTAACTCTACAATTCCACTCATATCGTCCTTTAGTACCAGGACATAGCACACTTCATTTGACCTTGCAGGCATACTCGAGTAATCAAAATGGATCACTTCGTTCGGCTTCGTTTCATGCTCTACCTCACCGAACGGCCTGGGCACCTTTGTACCATCCACCCTCATGCAGTGCAGACAGCCGTCACCGAAATTGCGCACAGACTCGTCCATCCCATCCCAAATGAACACATCGTTCAAGTGCTTGAGAGTAGCCGCAACACCCTGGTGACCCGCAGCACCCGCATGTGCAACAACACACGGTCGTGTCTGCAGATTGGTTGCTCCGGGAGGCACCCAAATCCGGTCGCGTTCGTCGCGATACAGCTCGTCCGCTGAATCCCAATGTACACACGCAGGTGGTGCGTTTTCCGCGTTCTCCTCCACCGGAATCACACCACCGAAATACTCCTTTACTGACGTCGGCACCTCCATTTTAGTTGGCCAGACGATGTCAGCCTCCTGGAGTGGCGATATTGCAAAGTTTTCGTCCACACCAATGACTGCAACACGAACTGAACTAGCCTCACGTGTTGCAGCAGCATCAGACACTCCCCAGCGTGACAGCAAATCGGCCCACGCGTTATCTTCTCCCGAAATGTGCTCAATTGCATAGGGGAACATGGATAACGCGATAGCCCACCGTTGCAAACGATCAGCTTGATAACGCGCAATACCACTGTCGAAAACTTCGGGATTGAAGATATACAACAAATTCTTGTGGTCCGTGAAAATAGTGAACCCTTCGGGTCTCAACAGCTAGTATTCGAGCCGCTTACATGACTCAATAATCGCGTAGGCCTCTTTTTCCACGGTCGGCCAGCGTGACGACGCACCAACGAACTTGCCGCTTAAGAACGCGAGTGGTGCGTGGCGTTGCCCTTCCAGCGACTTGCCAGCGTCTTCACTCGGTATCTGCGTCACGACAGAGTCCCAAAATTCTGCACTTGCATCCGAATGCAAGCAGATTAGGCTGGCAGCTTTTGGATGCGCCAATGGCACCATTGCTACCAGCGCACGTTTCAGTGCAGTCACATCGTCGACATGAACTGCGCTCCATCCAACCGTATTCAGCACCACGCGAGCCAGGATCTTCTTCTTTCGACTCTGCACCGAATTAGCAGCCACGTCCAACAGCTCGTGCAATTTTCCGGCTAAACTCGCGTAACCTGATATACTACTGCGCATCCAGTTGATAGAGCAGAGTAGTTGCTGTAGGTCGGCAGCAGTTCTAGGCATAGGCATTTCAACCAGACCTGCTACCCGCTCGGGGCAGTGCGATATACCACCACCACTGATAAGTCGACCGCACCACTTCACCTTTCGCGCGAAGAAACGGCACTTCTTCGGATGTAGTTTCAAGCCGAACTCAGCACAACGTTTGAGCATTTTCTCCAAAAGGCACAGCAGGCCTTCAACGGAGTTTTCATACCCGATAATGTCATCTAACCAAGCCAGTATACCATGATACGTGAGATCACCAAAACCTTGCTCAACGGCGCCTTGGCAGTGCGCCACCGAGTCCGTTGCACCCATCGGCACCCGTGTCGGTGTGTACATCCCCTTATGTGCCATAATAGTGAACATCTCTTGGCAAGCTAGCGCCAGTAGCAACTGCCAATATCCACGAATCCAATCCAGGACGAAATAGTACTCGGAACCCTCAAGTGAGCTCAAAGCGACCTCGATATTTGGCATTTGCCACGTCATCGGATCCGTACACTTGTTGACGCACTTGTCGTCCACAACCATACGAAACTCACCAGCCTTCTTGGGTATTACCAGAGCGGGTGATGCCCAGCGGCTGCGATGGTTTTCATAGAGCAGTCCAGCTTTGACTAGCTCTTCCACGTGACGCTCCAGAAACTCGCGATGAAGAGGCGGATAGCGTCTCGCTCGACATTTAACTGGTTGCGCACCTGGTTTTAAACACACTTCCATCGGCGGTACCTTCAGAGGAGGATCGCCTCCGAATTCCAGCCTGAACTCGTCTTCGTGTTGAAAAACGATCCGGCGCAGCTCTTTTGCCGCCGCTGGCGGCAGCCCATGTCCGTAAGCATCTTCGATCCCTGCTTGAAGCGCCTTATGCACCTCCTCCTATGCTTTTACCGCGTCATGAGACAGGATCGGGGTAGCCATCCTGAAATCCGCGGCTTCAGCAGCCCCCATACCCTCGCCTTGCAGGCCGGGGTCCAATCGGACCAGCCCTTGAAGCTGATGCATACGAACCAGCTCAGTCTTGCTTTTGCGCAGCAGACCATCACGACCAGAAGTACTCCCACCGCCTGCCTTGGCCGCGGGAGTTGTAGTCGATGTGCCCACATCCTGGTCAGTCGAGGCTAAATCCCATTCGGGTTTCGTCCGTAATGCCTTGGCGAGGAGACCATCGGTTGTATAACCCAGCTTCTGCATCACTGGTCGCCCGATCGCAAGTGACTTCGTCTCATCTTCTTCGAACACCCAACACTGCAAATTTCTCAACCGCAGCGGGCCCGCAGAAGTTTCCAACAGTACCTCATTAAACGAAGCACGCCGGCTCACAGACAGCGTTCTGTCTCCAAACGGCAACAGCTCTCCGGCTGCTTTCGCCAACTGGACAAACTGCCCTGAGTTCTCCAGCTCGCGGATAATGCCAAGACTCACCACTGAACCGTCAGCTCCAGAGTCGACCAGCGCCGCCAGAACCGATATCGCATCCACCGTGGCTGGCACGCAACCATCGTCACCCACGTTCAAAAGCACCTTGTGCGCTGTTTCTTCTGCAAGTTCCCCGTCCTCCGGAGGGATTACGCTAATCTTCTTCATCTTCATGGACTTCTCACGGACTTCCCGTTGCTGAGTGCGCCATGATGAAATCAGCTCCTTAGCCTCGCTTTCTGAGGTCATCGGGCACTCCTTCACCCGATGATCTTGCGAGTGGCATTTCAGACAAGGATATACCGCTGGGTGGAATCCCTTGGCAGGCGCAGAACCACTCGCTGAACCTTGCGGTTTCGCTCTTGATGGTTTTGGTTGTTGCGGCTTTTGCTGACCACGATCATGGCATGGCCCCTTTGCAGCACCAGCTCCAGCGGAGGACTGGCTCCCAATCTTTTGCTGTTCCTTCGCCATTGCTGAGCTAGCTGCGGCTTCTCCGACTTGTTCTCCCCAGACGATGAAGCCACGTAGCAGCTCGCGTATCCATTTCGAAAAACAAACGACGTCCTTCTTGTACGCCTTGTACTGCTCCTGCGATAATTTTCGCTGCACCGCCTGCTTGAAGGCAGGTGGTGCCAACGCCGCGACCAGATTTGACACCAACTTCTTCGGCTCTTGGACACGGATCACCACGTCCATGTTGTGTTTAATCAGCACGATCTCCATGTCGTCGATGAGCTTCTCCACGCGTGACGCAGCGTCTGGAAATGTTGTGTCCATCTTCAAAGTCTTCATATCCCGGTCAACGGCCGTGTAGCCGTCGTCGCTCTCAGGTACGCGGGCATTGAGAAAATATTTCACCAAGAACTCCTCCGTCACACTCTCAACAGGAACTTCCAGTTTGTAGTAGCAGATCCTGCGCAAAGTACGCGCCTCGATGCAGTGCTTCACCGGCAGCACATACGGACGGTTGAACGCGGTCTCGTACGCGCTTAGCGCGAAGTAGTACGACTGGTACGCGCGCATGAAGTCCCTTCGCTCTGCCATGGTGTGTCCCTTGTACTGGGGTGCCCTTGGTAAGGCCGGTGTGTTTGCCATGCGGTCTTGCTCGCTGACGTCCGGCATCTTCTCGTCCTCGGGCGAGTGCCCACGCGGGCCAGCCGGATCAGGAGCAGGGAGTGGATCTCCACCACCACCTCCTGGGCCTCCAGGCCCACCAGGGCCATCAGGTGGCGCGCTAGGCGCACCTCCACCACCCTCAGCGGAGGCGTCGCTTCTCTCTCCAGCCAGTTCCTGCTCTGGCTGGCTTCGCTCCAGTGGTCTTCCACGCCGGGGCGAAGGTGAGCGGAATGGGTATCGGTACTCTTGCGCAGATGTGGTGTAGCGCCACACCGATTTTGCCGTCGCTGGGTATTAGGGTCCCAATTACGGGTGAACCTAGCCAGATGTAGCCAAGAGCGGTCCCTGTTTTAATTTCCGAACGGTCGCCTGGTTCAAGTTGCGAGCGGTCACGGTACTGGATAGGTACATGCGGTGTTTCATATTCAGAGCGGAAAAGTGTCTCAGTTTGAGAGAGGCTACGGTACTTCCAGCCGAGCCACTGACTAGGCGAATTCCATACATAGGAGAAGTTTGGGGGCGGTCTGAGATCCGAAACCGCCCTCGTTATACTTGATATTTGTATTGGAATGGAGGAGCCAGTAGAAAGAGCCCTAGCGGCTCTTCAGGAACATAAGATCTAAACAGTGCAGAATCTTTTAAGTCCCAACCAAGCGTATACTCTCCCTGCGTGGGCTGGATTATGTCTGCCTGCAGCACCCGAGAGGCATAGCTTGTAGGGTGTTGACAGGTAGCGCCAAGAGGAAGTCGGCCCGGGGCAGGGCAATCTCGCCGAGTGCGCAAGGACAAGTCTCGCT